>CP119637.1:1302500-1525000 GCA_030078075.1 Crithidia sp. LVH-60A | reverse complement strand
CCCAACGCGGTACTGCGTTTGTGTTCTGCGTGGTATACATGACATCAGCAACGCGCCGCTACTCCTTGGCGCACCCGCCACCGACGCAGGGCGACTTGGATGGGCGGGAGACATCGAATGAGGCTGAGATTCTCGAGGTGCAGGCGCTGCAGGCCGAGCACGACGGGGATGGAGGGCGTAGCATCCAACTGATGGAGCGTGCCTTGCAGATTCGGTGCCACGTCGTGAACCAGCTGCGGGAGAAGTGGGCCAGCGCGCCGGATGCGGCCGCAGCTCCCTCTGGCGACGTCCAGTGTGGCGCATCGCATGTCAACCGTTTCCGTCACCCCAATGACAAAGGAGGACGTGCAGCGCGAGTACCAGGTGCAGTGCGGTGAGCTCTACGATGCGGCGGAGCGACTGGTGATCAGCTGCAATTCGTGCGGCGTAGAGCAGTTCAAGAAAGATGCCTTCCCGGAAGCGACAGTGCTGCTCGAGTACGCGATGCAGCTCACCGAGGAGGAGGCCTACCCTCTCTGCGAGGCTGAGGAGCGGCGGCGCCACCTTCGCGGTGTCACGCTGAACAACCTCGGCTGCATGGAGCGGCGCCGCGGACATTTCTCAGAGGCGCTGCAGTACATGAAGGCCTCGGTGGAGATGACAGGGGTCGAGTCGCCGGTCGCGTACATGAACATGAGTGCTATTCTCATCCAGCTGCGGCTCAACGACGAGGCGGTGCGCATGGCGGAGCGCGCGATTGCGCTGCTGGCGCAGACGCCAGAGGACCCCTCGCTGCTCGCCGTGGCGCACCACAACTTAGCCATGGCCCTCGAGCCGGTCGACCCGTACCGCTGCGCCGAGGAGTACGACCTCGCCTACCGCGCCGCGTGTGCGACGCAGGGCAAGGACAGCCCGACGAGTCTCTCCATCCAGCACAGCTGGCAGCGCTTCGAGCGGACACGTGCGCCGACACCGCCGCCGGCCGCCCTGTACCTCCCCCCACGTGCTGGCGCAGCGACGAACCCGCGGCAACGCGCCTTCGCGGCCGGCCCCAACACCTTCGCCCCCTCCGCGCCGCGGCGCACCCCGACACCACCCGCCGGCGCCACCGCAGCGACGACGCCGACGCCGGCCGACGCAGCAGAGATCTTCCCGCATCCCTTCCTCCTCACCGCCTCTGCGCCGCGTCGCCCACACGCGCCGGGGCATCCCGCCAAGGCTGCGGCCTTTCCCAGTCGCCTCGCGGCCGCTCGGCGGACTCAGCACGAGGCAACGCCGGAGCGCGCGCTGCACCGCCCCGCGCCGCCACCGGTGCCGAAGGTGTCGTCCAAGGCGGCGACGACGGCGCTGCGGGCGATGGGACACAGCGGCCGCAGCGGAGAGGGCAGCGACTACGCAGACGAACGCGGCACCGGCGGCCTCGCCCCGTCTCCGCCACTCGACGCAGCGCGCCGCCGCCTCCCGCCGCTTCTCCCCCTCACGGGCGGCCGAAAACTCGCCGCACCGCACGGCCTCCTCACAGCGCCGCCTCTCGGAGCAGGGCAGCGGCGCAAAGAAAGCGAAAAAACAACAGCCGCCTCTCGCCCCTGAAGGCATCCCCCACGCGGGTTACCGCGACGTCGACCACGGAGAGTGCCGGATCGCTCAACAAGCCTGGCCGCGTTCCTCGTCGGCCGGCCGAGAGGGGCCTCGCCTCCACGTCTTCTCCACCACCTCCCACGTGTGCTGCCGCCGCTACAGACGGCTGGGGCGGAGGACGCAGGCGGTGCGTCGAAGTCGGCAGCCCGCCCTTCACGTGACGCCGCCGCCGCCGCGCGTGCCTCCGTGTCGCAGCACCAACAGTCCACCGCCGCCGCCTCGCTGGACGACAACCCTCTTGTCTTTCTGCAGAACCGCCTTGATGTGCTGCTGCAGGACGAGGAGGAGCTAGAGCAGAAGTACAAGCACGCAAACACGATCCAGCGATGCTACCGCGGGCACCTGGCCCGCAAGAACGTAGGCGAGCTCCGCGCCGTTCGCGCACGGGACGCGCGGCTCTCCGAGCTGCGGCGCCACCAAGCTGCCCGGCAGATCCAGCGCACGTACCGCCGCCACCGCCGTCGCCAGCGCCGCTACCCCTTCACCGCGGGGCAGTCGAGCCGCTACGCAGGAGGACGGCGCGGGGGCCCAGCATCAGGCCGCCGCACAGCTGCAGCGCATCGCACGAGGGTGGCTGGCGCGCCGCCGCTACGCGCAGATGCGGCAGTACGCACGCGACAGCCCAGCTGCTGCCTCGCGCATTCAGCGGTGGTACCGCGGCGTACACGCTGAGCGCCAGCACGCCGCTCTGCTGGCGCAGAAGGCAGAGCAGGAGCGAGAGATGCAGGTCCAGGAGCAGCGGCAGTACGCCGCCACGCGCATTCAGGGTCAGTGGCGCGCCTACTCGAAGCACAAGGCGTACGAGACGGACCTGCGCAACCGCATGACGGCCCGCGCGGCGGAGGAGGCGCGGCAGCGGGTTGAGTCCGCCGTCCGCATCCAGTCTGTTTGGAGGGGATCGCAGGCACGCAAGCTGTACCGCAACGCCTTTTCTCGCTCGTCGCAGCTGCGGGCGGCGCGGCAGGAGTACGAGCAGCGCCGCCAAGCAGCCGTGAAGCTGCAGTCCTTCGGCCGCATGATCATCGCGCAGCAGCAGTCCGAGCCGATGCTCACCGCGGCTCGTCTGCGTGCGGCGAAGGAGATCAACACACGCAGCCGCGAAGGCCGTGCCGCGCGGATTATCCAGTGTGCCTATCGCAGCCACGTCGCGCGCGGCATTTACGCGGAAAGGAAGAGTGCTCGCGATGCCGCCGTTCGTGCGAGCCTAAAGCAGCTGCGTGCCGCTCTACTTCAGCGTGTGGGCCGTGGATTCGCTGCGCGTCGTGTTGTTGGCGCAGAGCTTGCCGCCCTGCAGGACGAGGTGCAGCGCTACGAGCGCCGCCTGCGCGAACTCGAGCAAGGAGACGCCGCCGCCCACCGCAGCGCTCAAGAGATGCTTCAGCAGGCTGTCTCGAGCCTTAAAGGCACAGAGGCGGAGGGACGCGGCGTCCTTGTTGCTGCTGAACACAAGGCTCGGCAGGCGCTGCGGCACCACTGCGAGATCGCCACCGAGAACGTCGGGGCAGAGGTGAAGGAGCGCGAGGCGAAGAAGGCGGCTGCAATGCCCACCCTCGACGGCTTTGCCCGCCTTGCCAAGGCGAAACTGCAGCGTGCGCGGCGCCAGAGTGCGCGCGACGCCTACCTGGAGCGGTGCGGCGCGGAGGAGGATGCGGCGCACGAGGACGCCAGCGCGCGCACGGTGACGGCGTTCATGCGCAGCGCTGGTGCCCGCAACGCGGTGCGGTCGCGGTCGAGCTCGCTGCAGGCGTACAACGATGCTCGTGCGGAGGCTGAGGCCGAGGCTGCTGAGTCGAGTGGGAGCGAGGATGCGGCAGCTGAGCGTGCAGTGCCGGAGGTGCGGCGTCCGCTGACGGCCCAGCAGATCGCTGCCGAGCGCGCGGAGCTGGACCGCCTCGCTGCGGAGGAAGGCGCGGAGGGCGAACAGCCTGCCGTCGTGGAGCACAGCGACGACGTGGAAGATGCCGACAGCGCTTCTGTCAACGAGGAGGAACTCATGGCCCAGCAAAAGGCTGTGTGGCAGGCCGAGGAGAAGGCGAGCCGGCAGCGGCGGCTGGAGCAGGAGGCGCTGCACCGCGCCATGTTCGACTACAAGCAGGAGCGCATCGCAGCGGCGGAGGGGGAAAGAGATCTTCTGCCCTACACCAAGGAGCGGGTGCGGCTGCAGATGCGGTCCGCCGCTGAGGCGACACCGTCGAGTGGGCAGAAGAACTGCTCCGCTGCGGAGGAGGCCGCTGCGCAAAACTTTCACCGCTCAGCAGCGCCTTGCACAGGAGCGCGGTGCGGCCCCCCTTGGTCCCCCCCCCCCCCCCCCCCAAGGGGGGGGGGGCTTTTGCCCCCCCGGGGGGGGGGGGGGGGGGTTCCCTGGGGGCGCGGGAGGGGGAGGAGCAGCATGAGGGGCCGGTGCTCGTCAACGACCGCTTGCGCGAGGTGCTGTTGCGACACCCTGGCATGGAGTTGTACCAGCGAACGCACTTTTTTTTTTTTTTCCCCCCCCTCCTTTTTAAAACCCCCCCCCCCCCCCTTCCCCCCCCCCCCCCCCAACTTTCGGGGGGCCCGCGGGGGTTTTCCCCCCCCCCCCCGGGGGGGGCGGCGGCGTGCGCGGCGCCAGAGTGCGCGCGACGCTTACCTGGACCGGTGCGGCGCGGAGGAGGACGCGGCGCACGAGGACGCGAGCGCGCGCACGGTGACGGCGTTCATGCGCAGCGCTGGTGCCCGCAACGCGGTGCGGTCGCGGTCGAGCTCGCTGCAGGCGTACAACGATGCCCGTGCGGAGGCTGAGGCCGAGGCTGCTGAGTTGAGTGGGAGCGAGGATGCGGCAGCTGAGCGTGCGGTGCCGGAGGTGCGGCGTCCGCTGACGGCTCAGCAGATCGCTGCCGAGCGCCAACAACTCGATCATCTGACCGAAAGGGAGAACTTGGAGAGTCGGAGTCAGGTGGGCAGCTCTGCGACAGACGCGTCGAAGGGCCACCCTGAGCATCTGCGTCCATCGCTGCTGGCCTCCGGTGTGGAGAAGGAGGAGTCGAGCTACCACAGCACCGCTCCTCCCTCACCCATCGCACGCGACACACGCCGCCCGACGGCTGCGGAGGCGCACGAGTGTCTGCAGGGCTTCGCGCAGGGCATCAAGGATCGCAATGAGCTGCGGCAACGCCAGGCGAGCCGTGACGCCTACTTGAACCAGCTGCACGATCCTGTTGAGGAGAGCGAGGAGGATGAGGAGACTTCCGTGTCGGATGAGGTGCAGCCGACCCCTAATGCGGTGGAGAAGAGCGCTACCTTTGCCGATCATGACGGTATTCGCCTCATTTACCGGCAGGAGAGGGAGGAGTACGCCTCTCGCATTCTCGACGGCTTTGCCCGCCTTGCCAAGGCGAAAGCTGCAGCGTGCGCGGCGCCAGAGTGCGCGCGACGCCTACCTGGACCGGTGCGGCGCGGAGGAGGATGCGGCGCACGAGGACGCGAGCGCGCGCACGGTGACGGCGTTCATGCGCAGCGCTGGTGCCCGCAACGCGGTGCGGTCGCGGTCGAGCTCGCTGCAGGCGTACAACGATGCCCGTGCGGAGGCTGAGGCCGAGGCTGCTGAGTTCAGTGGGAGCGAGGATGCGGCAGCTGAGCGTGCGGTGCCGGAGGTGCGGCGTCCGCTGACGGCCCAGCAGATCGCTGCCGAGCGCGCGGAGCTGGACCGCCTTGCTGCGGAGGAGGCTGCCGACGGCCCCAAGTCAGAGGAGGCGGCGGTGGAGGAGCTGTTGCACGCGGCTGCCTTATTGATTCAGTGCGTCTACCGCGGCCACCTCGCACGTCAGCAGGCCGCCATGGCGATTGTGCGGCGCGACTTGTACTTGCTGTCTCTGCAGGCGCAGGAAGAGGCCGATGCGGCGCGCTCATCGTCGCCGCTGCGCGAGTCGGATTTGAAGGACGCGTCGGAGCTGGATGTGGCGACTCCGTTGTTGAACCGCACAGACGACGAGGTGGCGAGCACTGCTGTGGTGATGCCGGTCGATGAGGAGGCGGAGGAGGCTCTTCGCAAGAGGCTTCTTCAGTAATACCCGGCGGCTGCACGGAGCTTTAATATAGCTGAATGGAAAAAAAATTTTTTTTTTTTTTTTTTTTTTCTCTTTTTTTTTTATTCCCCTAACGCCACTTTGTCTTAAACAAAAGACGGTGTTGCAGCGACCAACCCATTTCTGCTTTCTTCGTCAATTTGTTTTCCTTTAATTGCTTTGTGTGGTCTTGTGGTGTTTTTTTCTGTTTTTATTGCGACGTTCCAATAGCAGCTGAATTGTTTTTTTTTTTTTGCCTCATTAGTGCAGCTTTGCTGTAGCTGCTTGTGCTTCATCTTTTCCCCTGGCGGTTTTTCTCTTTGATATTCGATCTTTGAATCAAGGTCATGTACATACGTGCCCAGTGCTTCTTTTATACCACTAAACCTTAAGCAGCGGAGAGCTTCCCTTGTTGTTGTTGCTGTTGTTTTGAATGGTGTATACCTGATCGCTTTTGCCCGTTTTGTGGGATGTAGTTAGCGTCTTCTCTTTTTATCCTTTCCGTTTTGCGGCTGTGTCTCAAGGTTTTTTTTTTTTTTTGTGTTCCCATTATTTTTCTTTTCACGATGTACAAGTATTATATATTTATGCCTCGACCAAACGAACTCATGTTGCTCTTCGCTCATTCAATCTACTCAAAAGGCACACAAACACATCGCAGTTTTAGCAAAGATGGAGGAAAGAAACACAGAATGTGAAAGCTACGCGATATGCGCATCAGGGAAAACGCGGCACCTGTGTTAAAACTCTTATTTTCCTGCGACCTCTCAGCGGCGACGGCACGGGAAGCCAGATGGAGGGAAGGAGAGCGGCGCGGCACGAAACAAAAAAAAAATATGTTCTATCATTGTTGTTACTCCGCGTTCGGCGGCAGCTTCAGCTTCGCTGTGAGGCCTGCACATTGTAGGTCTTGGAATGCCGCCGCTGCCTCTCTTCCTGCGCGTCATCTAGTCGGCTCTCCTTCAAGAGCGACTGCACCTCTCGCTTCTTTCCCAACGACTATTCGCCTTTCAACTCTTTTCTTTTTTTCTCGTGCTTATCAGATTCTTATTTTTTTTCTCGCATCGGCACCCAAATTCCACGCTGTACAGTACTACATCCTGCACCTCACAGCAGCTATGCTCTTCGAGCCGTGTGGCGACCTCCTGAAGGACTACGGCGCCTACTGCGAGACCCTCCGCGTGACGGAGCGGGAGGAGGTCTACAGCGCCATCCACACCCGCACCGTCGCCCTGCCGCCCGTCATCGCTGACGGAGGCGATGGCCGCGGAGATGCCGAGGAGGGCCGTGGGGCGGCGGCGGCAGGGCAGCCGAGCTCCCCCAAGTCCGCGTCACCACGCAAGGCCAGTCGGTCCGGTGTGAAGGAGGCGGCAGGCAGCGGGCGGCGCAAGAGCTCGCGCAAGACCTCTGTGGAGGCAGCTGCCGCAGCATCGGGCAACACCGACGCGGCCCCGGCACCGCAGCCGTCGGAGGTGGGCCTCACCTCTATCGTCCTGCACTACCCGGTGTTCTGCCTCAATCAGCGGGACATGACGCCTCTCTGCCGCGCCATTCCCCCACTGCCCCTCGCTTCTCTCGATCGAGCTCGTCGGCTGCGGGCTGAGCGTGCAGAGCTACATGAAGCTCGTCGAGGCCGTCTACCGCAGCCCCCGCGTCGTCTCCTTCGCCGTCGACTTCAACGTCCCCTTCGTCGAGCAAACCCGTCAGCGCCGCCTCGCAGCAGGACGGGAAGCGGCGGAGGCGGGCTTTGTTCTCGACCCCACCCTCCACCCGCCGGGCCATTCGGTGGCTGGTACACATGATTTTCTGGCAGGCCCGCTGCTGTTTTCCGACCGCGTGCCGGGCTCACGCGCCTCCGTCTCGTCGGCCGCCTCGCAGGATCAGGCATTCAACGCCAGCGCCGCCACCGTCCCGCCGCAGCGGGGCAGCGTGTCTGTCGATCCAGGGCTCGCAGCCGCTATGGCGCCGAGCATCTTCGTTGCCGCCGCACAGCAGCGCAACGGCAGCGTCGGCAAGGCCAGCGATGCCTTCAGCCAGGCCCTCTCGCCCGAGCTGGCGCGGCTGTCGCAGATCGGCAACGCCGATGCTGCCGGGGCGGCAGGGATGGACGGCGCGTCGCGCGGCCTGCTGGGGGTGGCGGTCGTGCACAGCAGCGTTGCCGAGGACGAAGGTGCCGGTGCACTGCTCTACCTCTACCCTACGCAGTACTGCGGGCTGGATCAGCTGCCCACACCACTGGAGCTGCAGATCCAAGAGGAGAAAGAGAAGAAGGGCAAGGTAGATGGGAAGAAGGTGCAGCAGCTGCAGGCACAGCGGGAGACGCTGCGTGCGTTTGACCAGCAGCACCGCATCCCCGTGCCACGGTCGTGGGAGGGGATTCTCTTCACTGGCATTCACAGCCTCAGTCTGCGCGGCAACCACGTCGACGACACCACGGCGAGCCGGCTGGCGCAGGTGCTGCTCGACCACAGTCAGTCGCGCCTGGTCTCGCTGAATCTGTGGGGCAACGACATCACCGACGTGGGGGCTGCCGCGCTGGCGCGGATGCTGCGCGCGAACCACACGTTGCAGGTGCTCGACCTCGGCAATAATCAGCTGAGCGATGTGGGGATGCTCGAGCTCGTGCGCGTCTTTCTGATGCAACAGCTGACCTCACCAGACGACATTCTCGCAGCCCGGCGTGCCTACCTCACCCGCCGCGGCGCCACCGAAGAGGAGCAGCGGGCGGCGACCCAGCCCCTCGCCTTGGCCGAGATCCCCAGCTACGAGGACCTCTACGCGCACTGGTGGCACACCCAGCAGCAGCAGCAGCAGCAGTCGGCGCCGGTCTCGTCTCCCGCGGAGATGAGCCTCAGCCAGCCGGACATGGCAGGGAGCCTTGTGTCGACGCGGCCCGCAGGACTGGCAGCTGGCTCCTACCCCGCCCCGCCGTCACGCGACACGCAGTCGAGTCCGACCGCGGTGGGGAACCCGAAGCGTGCCCCGCCGGTGAAGAGCAAGGTTTCCAAGTCGGAGTCCGTCTCCGGCGCAGCAGGGTCCGCGACTGCTGCGGCGGCGGCCTTCCACATGACTCTCATGTCGTCGTCCGCTGCCCGGGCGGCTAACCGGCACGCGATCGGCTTCGACAAGGACTGCGTGCGGGTGCGGCACATCGCCGACAACGACGCCGCCGTCCGCATTCCGGGCAACACGGTGCTGGAGGTGCTGAATCTCGAGGAGAACCGTCACGTCACTCTGACAGGGGTGCGGGAGGTGGTGCGGCTGCTGCGCCTGCACGAGCCGGCCGACGCGGCGGAGATGGTGGCGATGGTGGAGGTGCGGGAGCTGCAGGGCCTCAACTCGGGCTTCTCGACAGCGCACAACTCGATGACGGCAACGCCGGATGGCACGGCACGCCGCGCGCAGGGCTCGCCTCATCGCACTGGAGCGGCAGCCGCGGCGTCGTCGGCCACCGCGTCGGCCAACGTCTCCACCTCTGTCCTCCCAGCGATGGGGCCGAACGTCATTCACGCCCCGGAGCTGCACTGCGCCGGGCTGCGGCTGCGCACGTGTGGGGTGCGGAGTCACCGCGCGTCGAACCGGGCCTCGTGGGCGGAGATGGATGCTGCGCAGGAGGAGCTGAACACAGTGCTCACCATGTGGGGGGCTGCACCGCACGCCTCCGCTCAAGAAGGAGCGAGGCAGCAAGGATGAGAAGAAAAAGGACAGAGTTCCGCTGCTCTACCTTTTTTGTGAGTCGATGTAATGTGTTTTTTTCTCGCGTTGCCTCTTCTGGTAGCGTTAGGTTTTACCTTTCTTTTACATGATGTACCAAACAGTGGTCTTTTTATTGTTGTTGAATAGCGCAATCAAGACGGCAAAATATCAGCAACTTTTATCACGAGGCTTTCAATTGTACAGGGGAAGAAAGCTAATGAAATAGAAGTCCTCACTCGATGTACTTGATAGCAGTGCGGACACAGCCGAAGTCTCGTCTCTTCGTGTTGCTGGCAGCAGCAGCAAGAGGATTCAATGGGTGTTCGGTTTTATCTTCTCGAGCATCTGCACTTGCCATAGAAAATAGAAGCTTGTCACGTCAGTCTCGCTACCACCCTCACTTCATTTTCCTCGCCATTCTTCCCTTCGCTCTCGTACTTTTCTCCCAATTTTGTTTGCTACACTCTCTTCTTCAGTCTCGAAACTCACACGCGCAAACGAGGCTCAAACGTAGAACTAGCAGTAGACGTAGTAGCAGTAGCCCATAGTTGCTTCTTTCTCTCCTTCTTCCCCACTAGTACCTAGTAGAGCGGTCCTGCCTAGTGTGCAGCACTCTTTTTGCTCTTTTCATTTTGTTTCGCTCGCAAATACCCATGTCGTGGAGAGCGCGCTTCACGCCCTGCGTGGGCTCCCTCACCGTTTGGCTCAACCCAAAGGACCCGAACTGCTTCGGCGTGCGCAACTGGTGGCGCAACAATCTGCCGGAGCTGCAGCTGCTGAACCCTTTCTGCACTTTCACGGTCCAGGAGCTCTCCTTCGGCGAGCCGCACATGTACGTGAACTACACCCCGACGGACCAGCGCATGATCCGGCTGGCGGGTGCGACGGAGGAGGAGTGTGAGGAGATTATGGAAGCCTGCATCACGTACGGCATGAACCACGCGATCATTGAGCGTCCCCGCACCGATGACGGCGGTGACCTGATCAATCAGCCCGCCATCACATCTTTTGGCTACACGGAGAGCTTTACGGCGAAGTTAGAGGTGTCACCACCGGCGGACATCGGCCAGAAGACGCCGGAGGGTGTTGATGATCCGGGCCAGAAGCCGCGCATGTACCCGAGGAACGTTGGCTGCAAGCTGATGCCGTAGAGGGAGACTGGTTGTGCACACAAACACACAGACAGACATGCAGATCGAATGCTGCCCACCTCAAGTTTCGAACGCAGTCTTCTTTCTCATTCCGGCAAGCCTCTCCGCTGTTTCTTCTTCTACCGTGCGCTTTTTTGTTTTGTGCTCTCTGCTTCCTACACGTTCTCCTACTGCGGCCTCACAAGAGAAAAAAAAAAAAGTGAAGCTGACATGGACGACCACCAACTTGGCGTCGTTGTGTGCTTTTTGTTGATCTCAGATCTTTTTTTTTTATAGCTGTTGTATGACGAAGTCAGAGACGACACGTAGCGAGGGACACTTTCCTCTATCTCTTTTCACCTCACGCGCTTTTTTTTTTAGCGGGAAATTACGGGCAGGCGGGAGTCTTTGCCGTTGTGCAGACGACTACACGTGTGCGCCTTAGGTGGTGATTCTGTGTGCGTTTGCTATCGAGTGCCGAGAATGGGAAAGAACCAATTCCATTCACTGGTCGAAAAGAAAAAGAAAAAAGAAGCATTTTGGGGGAAAAAATAACAACGGAGTATGAGTGCCGCTTGGAACGAGTGCACACAACATTTTCAGCATTCCGCTGCGAAAGCGCCACATACCTGAAAGGCTGTGGAGCTCGGCGTGACGGCCTTTAGTGTACCAGTGCACCAGGAGAGGCGTCAATAGGAAAGGTGCCGGTGAGTGCATCGTATCTTCCACTACACGCGGTCGACGCTGCAACGACACCTAGTAGTGTTTTACTTCTGCCGGTCACACGGAAGAGCAGGGATAGAGGAGAAGGCCGAGCTGATTTAGTCATGCGCACATTTCACGCAGCAAGCCTCTTTGTCTGTTTCTTCTTCGCTCTTCTTGCATTTCCGTCAACCGCCTTCCTTTTTTTTTTTTTTGCATTGACGCTTTACAAATTTTGCGGCCATTCATCTACTCTACTCGACAGCACGTCATTGCAAAGATCAACGACGCAAAGAGGAAGCAGCTCGCAAAAGAGCCGTAGGTAGACAGAAGCGTTGCTTCAAGCCAAAGCCCCAGACTGGTCTCCTAGGAATTTTCATAATTTAGAGTCATGGCAGCGCCGTTCGCTTCTTACACGCGGCAGTTCACCGCTCGTCTGCAGGCCCGCATGCACAGCCAGACGCTGGCGAGTTTGGCAATGAAGGCAGAAGAGGCCGCAGCAACATCGGAGGGATCTGTCGCTGACAGTCGCGTGGCCGAGCTGCGGCAGTTGGAGGCGCAGCACAGCCGCAGCTTCGACCCCGCATGCAGGCAGCGGGCACTCGCCATCCTGCAGACGCTCCCCCTCAAGTCAGTTGATGAGGACCCCCACTTTACGCACGTCTTCACCGGCCTCCGCGCGAGTGCGCACTTTGGTGCGGTCGACGCCCCCGCCACCTTCAGCTTTCTCAACCACGTCACGCGGCACTCCTACCTTCTCGATGCGCGGCGCATCGGCCAGTTCCACGTCATCCTGACGATCCTGCGACACCCTCAAACGGGCGAGATTATTAACATTCTTCTCCCTCGCATGCGTGAAGTCATCAACGACTTCTCCCTGTTCGAGGCGCTGGTGATCATGCGGTGTCACTCAGATGCGGGGGTTGTAGACGCACCTCTGATGAAAGGCCTCGCCGCTCTCATGCAGGGTGGAGTGGAGGACATCCCTCTCGACGAGCTGGTGCAGTGCTTTAGCCTTCTCTTCACCACCTGCGAGCACAAGACGGTGCGCGACTTTCTTGCTGCGGCGACGCCGCGAGTCTGTCGGGTACTGCGGGACGCCGTGGCGCAGCGGCACCACTGCGCGTCGCTGAGCATCGCTTCTGGCAGCAGTAGCAGCCGCGACGAGGACAGCGCCGTGACAGCGACGTCTTCGCTCGCACAGAAAGCCCGCACGTCATCCTCGACGCCACCACCCACCCCAGTAGAGATGCGCGCCTTTATTGTGAACGAGCTGACCAACGTGATGAGCCTCATCTATCAGCTGGCCCGCGTGGTGACGATGCTGGCGTGGGGGCCGCGGCAGCTGCTGAATGAGCTGGTGCGCACCAGCGTTGCCCTGTCGGAGCCAGAGACGACGTTGCCTGCTGACCCGGCACACGATGACGCGGACGACGTGGCCTTTGCGGAGGAAGCGCGTCGAGAGCGCCGCGAGAGCGTCGCTGCCCTCCCCAAGCTGGACCGCTATCAGCTGGCGCGAGTACTGAAGGCACTCCACTTTGCCTCCTACCGCCATCCGGCCGGTCTTCGCGTGCTCTGTGGCCGCGTCGCCGCCCTCTCATCCGTCACAAAGCCGGCGCCGGGAGAAGACGTACTTGCCTTGACGGTGGAGACGGCGGCCTACTTCTACGCAATGGACTGCCTTCCGTCTGTGCTGGCGTTGGTGGAGGAGATCGATTCGGTGCAGCTTGCCCCCGCTGTGGCGCTGATGCAGGCACGTGTCCGTGACCCCGGCTCCAATGGGGTTATCCTAAAGCGGGACGAGTTTAAGGTGGCGGAGGCCGTGCTGGTGCGAACGCTGCTGAGCTGTGCACGCCTGCTGTCGGCCTGTGAGGACGTGCCTGCCCAATCAGGTGGAGAGAAAGCATCTCTGCCTCCCCACCCAGCAGTGGATCCGAAGCTTGTGCGCGAGCTGGCCACCCGCATGGTGTCGCTGAGCACCTCTCCGATGCTGCCGGCGTACAAGGCGAACGCGCTGTGGATGCTAAGCATGGCAGGGCGTGAGGGGTTCGGCTTGCCGCGACGTCAGGTGGTCGGCTCGGTCCACGTGCTCTACAGCATCACCGTACTTTTCCGCCACGTCGGGCGGGATGCTGCGGCGAAGGACTTCAACGCGACGGCGGCGGCTTTCATGGGGGTGACGTCCCTCACCTCCCTCCGCCGCTTAACGCTGGATTTGGTGAAGGTTGTTCAGCTGGTGGCAGAAAAGTACCCGGCGGGGTTGGAGGCCGTTGCGTCGGAGGCTCGAGAGGCATTGGAGATGGTGCAGCAGCATCCGGAGTGGATAGAGGAGGCGTGAGACTCGCCAGCGACGTGTGGTTGCGCCAGCGTATCTGGAGCACAGAGATCTATTCAACATTTTTTTTCTTTGTCCCTTGTCGCTTTGCTTGTTGTCACAGAGGTGCCTTTTTTGTTTTTGTTTTAGTGGCGGTTAGAGGGAAGTGTGTTTTGCTGCGACAGCATTCTACTTCATCTGTTTCTACTCTCGGCGTCCTCGTTCGTTTGTTCATCACACTCTGCAAAAAAGAAAAAAAGAGATGTCGACGGAGGACGAGTACCAGGTGTGGAGGATTGCGGTGTGGCAGTGAGAGTCAACGCTTCACGCACACGCAAGGTTTTGCGATTGAGAGACCTGGGGGCATGCGCCGTTCTCAGCATATATTGATCTAGCGCAAGCGACTTGTGCTTTTTTTTTTAATTTTTATATTTTTGTTTTGGGGCCTTTCTTGTTTGGGGTTAAAAAGAAAAATTTTTTCTTTTTTTCCCCCCCCCCCCCCCCCCCCCCTGGATTTCCCCCCCTCGTTTGTGCGCTTGATTATGATTTTTTTTTTTTTAAAAAAAAGGGGGGGATTTTTTTTTTTTTTATTTCTTCTGGGGGCGGTTTTTTTTGGGGGGGGTTGGGGGGGGGGGTTTTTTTTTTTTTTTCTCTCCCCCCCCCCCCCCTCCTGAAGGCTGTCACCCTCTCGTTTGTACGCCTGTTTGGCTCCCACATCTCCACAAGTAGGCTGCTCTTAGCACCCTATACGTATTGTTTGTGTCTTGAGCAGATTAAAAAAAAAAAAACACCAGCAAATAGTCACAGCCATGTTCTCAAATGAGCAGCTAACGAGCCCCGACTTCGATGAGGTGGCTTATCTGCGCTACGCCCTCCGCGTCTCTAGCTTCAGCACCGAGCACGCCCGCCTGGAGCACTGCATCGCCGAGGTGAGGGCCGGGATGGAGTCCATCCTCGCCGAGCACGCCGACGAGCTGATTGACCAGGCACGATGCACGCACAAGGCTCAGCGCGAGGTCTCCACCGTGCGACAGAGCACTGACTCCCTCCAGAAGGCAGCGGGGCGGCTGCGGCTGATGATCGAGGAGCCCTACCTGCAGCTGCAGAGTCGTGTGCGGGAGTTGGAGGCCACGCAGGAGGCGATGCAGCTTCTCCAGTCTACCCTGCGCTTTCTCTCTCTGACTGGCCGCCTGCAAGAGCAGCTCGCGGCGGCGCCAAGTCTTGATATCATTCGCGCCTCCTACACCCTGCGGGAGGTGGAGGAGGTGCTGCAAGAAGATGCGCTGCGGTCGCTGCAGGTGGTGGACGCGCAGCTGCCGGCCGTGGAGCGCTACGCGACGATGGTGCGCAGCAAGGCGCACGACCTCCTCGCCATGGCGGAGCTGACCACTCCCCCTAAGGCTGTCGGCAGCAGCGGCAACAATACTGCGGCGAACGCAAAGGACGTGTCCACGTCGAAGGTGGCGGCGAACGCCAGCACAGGGCTGCAGTGCGCCTACGTGCTGCGCATGCTCTCCCGCACGGTGCAGGGCTTCATGACCGAGCGGCGTCGCGAGGTGCTGCGGACGGTGATGCGGGAGCTGGACGCGCAGGCCATTGAAGAGCACATCTCCGCCGAGTACGAGCGCGTCTCGCACACCCAGCAGGCCAACGGTGGCGGGGGCGGTGGCGGTGTGTCGGAGCAGGCAGTGACGGCACACGTGACCCTCGAGCACATCCAGAAGACGCTCTTCGTTGCGGTGCAGCACACCCAGTGCGTTATTCTTCTCTGGCGACTAATCCTGCAGAAGCGCGATGCGCAGACGCAGACGCCCTACCTCTCCGCTATCGAGTCGCCGGTGCAGCTGCTCGTGGAGTACTGGACGACCATCACAGAGAAGGTGCGGGAGCGGCTCAGCAGCCTGCAGAAGCGGCACGCCATTCGCCTTGCCCTGGCGAGCGCCTACCCCCGATTCCACCACCTCGTGGCGAGCTTCCTCAGCCGCACTGACGTTGCGAGCGCAGCAGAGGCGGCAATGAGCGGTGGCGGTGGTGGTGGTGGTGCTGCGAGCGGCGCTGCACCCTCCACCTCAGGTGCCGTCCTCGTCTCTTCCATCCACGTCACGCAGTGTGGGATGGGGGACTTCTTAGACCTGATCGACGTGGTCGACGCCGCCGTCCGCCGTGGTGGCAGCACAGACGGCGCGGGTGACGTCTCCGTGGCGAACACACCTGCCAAGCCGCCGTCGCACCTCGCCTCGGCCCCGCGCACCGACACGCACGACTTGCGACACACGTGGCTGGCGCAGGTGTCCGACGACGTGCGAGACGGCTTTCGCGCCTTCGTCATGGACCGCCACCGCGAGCTCATCAGCGGCGTGCTCGCCCGCCTCTCCACGACGTTGCCGGCCTCAGCGGCGATGTGCGGCCAACCCGCGGCGGTGGCGCCGGTGCGCATGCAGGGCAGCCGCCGCCCGCCGCCTCCCGCCGCAGGCCAACGCGCTCGACCTCGCCGCCTACACCCGCATGGTGACGCAGGAGGTGCAGATGTTCCGCCAGGACCCGCACACGCTCGACGTGCTGCTCGACTGCGCCGTCGCGTCGCTGCGCCAGCTGCGGTCGAAGTTCACCGACGCCGTGCGCCGCTTCCCGCTGCCGCCGCTGCCGGCCGTCACCGCCGCGCCGACTCTCGTGCAGGTGCTGCATCTCTGCATCGCCAACGGCTGCACGACGCTGGCCTACGACTGCACGACGGTGCTCGCTTGTGTGCCGCAGGTGGCGCCGTGGTCTGGCAGCAATGGCGCCGCTCACGGCCACGGCGGCCACAGCGACCCCCTCGCCAATGCGCTGGAGCAGCTGAGCAGCAAGCGGGTGGAGCTGCAGCAGCTCATTCACGACTTCCACCAGATGGCTGAGCATTCCACCCGGCCCTTTGCGGACTCGGCGCAGGCGGTGCTGCTTCCCACGCTGACACAGGCCACCGACAGCGTCCTGCGCGCCGAGCTCGCCACCGCGGAGAAGGGCCGGGCGGCATCAGCGACGGCGGTTGGGGGTGGCGACAGTCGCGCTGCGTTGGTGCAGCTCCAGACGCAGTGTCGCCACTTTACCGAGCGCTTCTTCTTCCTGGTAGACACGCGAACGTCGGGGTGGCTGGAGGCGTGTCAGCACATGACAGACACCCTGCTGGCGCGTCTGCTGGCGCGTGTGGTGACAACACCGCCGCCGCCATCGCTGCGAGGGGCCGTCGTGGCGGCGGTTGTTGCCCCTGCGTACGCCCGTGTGCTGCAGCTGATCATGCCGGCGGTGCTGCAGTACGTGCAGGTGATTCAATCGGCGGGGGCCGTGGGGCGGGCTACGTCGCTGCTGCGTGGGTGCGTGCGGCAGGCGGAGGGCTTCTTTGAAACGTGCGGCGGCCTTGGCAGGGATGGGGCGTCGCCATCGGTGTCGTCTGCTGCGTTGATGGAGCGCCTGCGGCCGCCGGTGCCGGCTTTCTTTGCCCGACTGCTCGTGTTGCAGTACGGCCTCATGTGCAGCGGCGAGGGCTCGGCAGCGGCAGCCACAGCACCGGCGGATGGTCTGAGTGTGGCGGTTGCGATGAACCTGCCCGAGCAGGCGGCGGTGGAGCGGGTGGAGGAGGCGCTGCTGACGGAGACGGCTGCTGCGGGGGCGTCGTCTACGCGTGTGGTGGACGCCGAGGCAGAGAGTCGCCTTGCAGCGGTGGAGGCGGCGGTGGCGGCGTGCTACACAAAGCTGCGCGACTCTTCCTCGACGGCGGCGGCGCCTCAGCTGCCGGAGCTCTGGTCGTCTACGGTAACGGGAAAGTAATGGGCTTTTTTTCTTCTTCCTTTCTCATTGTCCCTATGTTCATCCTTCTCTTGTATTTTGGTTTGAAGCGGCCGCTGCACATTCGGCACTCGTGCCTCAAGAAGTTGGGGAGGCAAATGCTGTACTGTGAGCGTGCCATAACGAGTGTCCGAATTGCATTGTTGAGTGTGAAAACAAAAAAACATCGAAACAAACACAAAAAAGACCCGACAAAAATCAGCGCAACGGGTGTGAGTGAATGAGTACTTGGCGAGGGCACCAAGGCGAGAGGATCAGCTTTCACCGGTCTTCGTTGCTTGCGGACATTCAGCGAGGTGTTGCCGGTTACGGTGCCCTGTGCGTGATTCAATAGTTATAATAATACTTTTCCGCTTTTCTCTCTCTGCTGGGATTATAAAGCGTGTACGCTTCTTTTTTTTTTTTTTTTTTTTTTTTTTCCCCCCCCCCTTTTTTTTTTTTTTTCCCCCTTAATTTTTTCCCCCCCTTCCTTTTTTTTTTCTTCACAAACCCTTTTCACTTGGAACACCAGCAAAAGATACCACACAGCGAAGGGCTCTAAAATAATAAAAAAGGGAAAAAGAGTCAACGACGAAACAAGGTTGATTGCAGCGGCGCAGCCTCTCCTAGCTACTTCGCTGCGAGGCACAGACCTCATTGTTTGAATTATTTTTTTTTCTCTCGTTCCGCCGTTCTTCCGCCCCGACGCCCATTGTACAAGCTTGACGCAGCATTAAAACGGAATTACCCTTTGCCCACTGTACGCACCCAAACATAAGAAAAAGGTAATTTTCCCTTTTCGCTCCTTTTTTTCTTATTTTCGCGCAACACAACGGTGGCCTTATTCCCGTTTCCCGCCACTGGACGAGCGTTTTTCGCATCAAAACTTTAAGCACCTTACTTTTCCCCCTTTCTCTTTTTTTTTTTTCGCGGCACCCAAATTGTCACTTTTTTTTTGTTTTACTGACTTTTCCAGATTTCTCTCTCAACCAAAACTTTTTTTTCTATATTCCTCTTTCTGCTCCAGTCACGTGTTTTTGTTTGCCTTTAGCTCGTCCTACCTGGTAAATTGTGTTTTTTTTTTTTTTCTCTCTATTCTCTCCTTTGCCGTCCATCGCGCACGTTCGCGAGTGGGCCCGCAGCCTTCAGCCTCTCGCTGACACGTCACATCTGCTGATTATTCTTTCTCTTTTTCTTACCGCTGTCTGTGATTGTGCGGCGTGTCATCTGCGGCGAGACGGGCGGCAAATCCCACGTAAACGATTAACCCCCGTGCGCCGCAGAATCTCCGCCATCAAAACGCTTAAGAGTAGACTAAACAAAACTACGGGCCTATATCCCAACTGTGTTTTTTTTTTTTTCCGCTGTTCCCTGCCTTCTCCCACTTACACTCATCCCACACACAAGCAACAACAACAATAACAACGCACGTAGAGGTTGCTTCTAAATTCAATCGAATAAGAAGCGAGAAAGAAAACGATCGATTGATCAGGCCAGCAAACGCAGCACGGACTCTAAAGAAGTCTTTCTGCGACTGCAATACCTGCTTTCTTTCCTTTCCGCATCTGCTAAAAAAAAACACACACACACAAGCAAAAGAAAAGCACGAGCAGCCATGCCTTTCCACCGCAGTTTTTTCTGGCTGGTGTTGTTGAGCGTTCTGCTGACGCTCGTAGTCGTGCTGGGGCTGGACTCCCTCGGCTGCATCGCCGTACTCAACACACGGCGTCTCAGCGACTTTAGTCGCGCTGTCGGCGACGACAGCGAGGAGCTCGTACGACTTTTCGAGGACAGCGAGAAGAGCGGCCACGGTCACGTGCAGCACGTCGCCGTCGACCGCGTCTCGGCGGATCAATTGAATGTGTCCTTTGTGGAGTCGCTGGTGCCGACGCTGGCGAAGCTTTCGGAGGAGGCGTGGGCCAACGCCCCTGTCCCCTACGGTCTGCTCTACTTCGTTGAGATCCGCACCACGAAGCTCATCTCGCTCGCGCAGCTCATCCGCGCCGACCCCTCTCTCACCAGCGACAGTCGCCGTCGGTTGATGCAGCGTCTTGTGGTTAATTACCACGCCGTGACGCGCGTGTGGGGGATAAGTTGTGTGGCGCGATTGACGACTACGTAGACCGCGTCGCCACACGCACTGTCGCTGCAAAAGTAGAGGGTAATCCTGACGGTGCAGAGTGTGAACTGCAGCCCGCACATGACAGTCACGACGTGCAAGATCTCTTTCTCCTGCCCCAGTACCGCGAGGCTCTGGAGGACGCGAAGGATGCCGTCTTGGAAGATTTGGTGGCACGTAATCCCGGATGGCGGGAAGCGGTGCGTGTCTGCCGCCTGCTCAACGTCAAGATGGAACACTTTTTGCCGATCATCAACTCACTGCTGAACAGCGGCGCCGCGAACTTGCTGTGAGACCAGAGGGAGACGATGCCCTGCGCCCGCCTTGCTTTCTTACGTGCCTCTGCGACTATCTGTTTTCTTCGCCAGCGCTCCGTTCACAGTGGTCTTCTTTCAACGCGAGGTGGAGCCGTTGGAAGGCGTGTTCTTTCGTTGATGAGCGCTTGCGGGAAGCAATGTCCTCGTCCGACAGCGTCGCCTCGCTCCGAACACATTGGTGCGTGCTTCGTCACAGAGAGAAGGCAAACTTGGTTCGCGAGTCAAACGGTGCTCTTCGTGGTAGCACACTCAGCACCAAACAACAATGAGAAAAGCCCGAAGCACCTCGTAGATGAAAGTTCATTTCAAGTAGTGTTAGCGGAGGCACATCCGCACACGCCTCTGCCAGGGCTCACGCGTGAACGCACGTTTAGAGATGTGCAACACTCACCCACTCTTTTTTCTTTCTTTTTCTCTCTGAGTGTTCAATTAAATTATCTCGTTTTTCTTTCTTTCCAACTTTAATTGTCCCTCGCCCCTTTACGCGGTCCGGCTGCGCTTTTTTCTTCTAGCTCTTCACGAGGGAAGACTGAGTGATACAAGCAAGGCGGCAGAGCACACGCAAACAAAAAAAAGCAGAAATAGAGCAGTACTCGTTCCTTTTCGCTGTTTAACACGTCTTTTTTTCCAGATTATTTCGTTTTCCGTTTTAGCGTCGGATATCTGAGCTAATTCTGCGGAGTCGTCTCTTCACGTCTTTGTCTATTGTAGCTTCATGTTTTTGCTATTCTTTTTTACCCCGCTTTCTACAGTCGTAGTGTATCACCAACGGTGAGTAGTTACTTTCTCGTTACGCATCCTCTTTTTTTTTTCTATTTTTTTTTTGGTATATGCAGAGAAGGGTGCGAGGTGTGAGGAGTAGCACGTAGGGTTTCTCCATCTGTCTGCCTAGCGCCGGCGTTGACCTGCTGTCTGTCTTCTCTTCTGTTTCTTTCTCTCTCAGAGGTGATAGTTTACACACGAAAAAAAAAGAGAAACAAAAACAGGTCATGACGAGGTTGAGACTGGAAAACAACAACTCGAACTTAAATGAGTCGCAAACAAGGAGAGAGGAAAATGATGGAAGTTTTGGAATAACGATGCTTAATGCCGACGAACACAAAGCGAAGGGAGAGATAGGAGAGGCTGTACACGTTTCTGCTCCTCATCGTCGCACTCGGTGCCCTCTTTACTCTCTCCCTCTCTTTCTCTCTTCCTGAATATGCGTGTATTGCCTTTTGAATGCTTCTACACACACTTGCACCTGTTATCTAATTTTTTTTTTCGACTTTCATCACAACAATGAGGAAAGCGAAGACCGAGTGTGGAGCTACTAAAACGCAGAGCTCTGCGATACCAACCACACTCCGACACGCGATTCCGCAGTTTACGGCGTGCCGGAGAGAAAATTCACCTACAACTATAAAACCTCCAAGCAACATAAAGCAGTCCTTAGTCCTTTCTTCTTATCGCTGCTCGCGCTGATGTCGGACGTGTTGGTGAGGCAGCTGCAGCAGGTTCTCGAGCCGTGGAATGCGTTGGAGGGAGACAGCGATGACGCCGCACACCGAAAGGGTGGCGCGAGCGAGCCGTGGGGGTGCGCGTCTGCGCCAGAGTCGCTCGCGCACGCGCGCGCCGCCACAACAAAGCTGGAGCTCGCGCGCGCTGCCCTCGCCCTCTTCACCTCCAACGCCGGCGCCTTCCGGCCTGCTCTCCTGAAGGTGTTTCGCTTTCTCTTCGATCACATCGACGAGCTGCGCGACGACGTGGCACAGCTGAAGATGGAGCAGATGGTGTGGCAGCAGGGGGAGTCTGTGCGAGCCGCCGGGGGCGGGCCGTCCTCCTCGCTTAGCGGAGGCACGCCAGACGAGCAGAACGCCGTGGTGTCCGCCTATGAGAAGGTGCGCATGACCGAGTCGCGGATGGCGGCTTTGGTAGAGGAGGCATCTGTGCAGCGCGACCACTTCAAGTCGCAGATTGAAGCCCAAAAGAAGCAGCAGTACCACCTCGAGGACCTGCTGCAGCACCAGATGGAGCTGACGCAGACGCTGATGGACCATCGACTGCGGCAGGAGCTCGTGGGCGGCAGCCCTGCCGGACCCAATGCGGCCACAGGCGGAGGCAGCGCGGCTGGGGAGGGGGCTGGCGGTGGCAACACAGCAGCGGTGCGAGGCGACGTGGCTGCGGCGACGGAGGCGGCACAGGGCGGGGGCGGTGGTGGCCGACGCGCGGCAGAGCGGCGTGACGCGGCGTACGTGCATCGCCTCATCACCCGCGCCGACCGCGAGCTGACGCTGGAGCGCACCGAGGACCAACTGCGCGATCTGCGTGTCCACCAAGACGAGCTCGAGAAGAAGGTGCAGTCGCTGCTGAAGCTGAACACCAAGTATGCGCGGCAGTGCGTCGAGCTGTCGGCGCGGCTCAGCATCGTTCACGAGAACAACATCGCTCTCGCCGCGGATGTGCAGCTCTTCCAGCGCGACTGCGTCAAGGAGCAGCAGCGGTCGCAAAGCCTGCTGCACGCAATGCTCGTGGCGCGGGGCATTGTGCTGACGACGCTGCAGGTGCAGCCGGGCTTTCACGCGGAGGACATGCTGGACGAGGTGGATGCCATAGATCGCGCCTCAGCCAACCCACAGTGGCGGCGTTACGACACCGACGCGGGGCTGCAGGGGAGCCGAGTGCCAGCTGTGACGAGCAGCCCGACGCAGAAAGTCATCGCCGACACTCCTTTTTCTGCGAGTGCTCCTACTGCTGGCGACGAGCTCACCAATCTCACCTTAGACCCAGCAGACGAGGTGGAGGAGGCGCTGCGTGTGCTGCCCAGTACGGACCTCCAGCGCCAGGTGCGGGAGCTGCTGCAGCTGGACGACGTCGACCACGGCGGGAAGGTAAAGGTGGCCCTCCTCCACTTTCTCGAGCTGGAGGCGGAGCGGCGTGCACAGCAGCAGCAGAGGGCGGCCAGATAGTCAGCGCTGGGGAGACACAGAAGTGGCTCTCCTTGCCCAGTACACACCGCTGGGTGCCGCCCTACGGCCTGCGAAGCTCTGTTCCGCGCCATTTGCGCTGCATCACTGCCGTGCCGCTGCTCGTGCTGCACCCGGTGCTGGCCGAGGCCTTCGTGCACGAGCTGACGACACAGCGCTACCGCCTTCTTGCCTTTTCACAGGTGCAGCTCGAAGAGGCGAGGCGAGCGGCTGCGGCGCCGTTGGCCGAGCAAATGGTCGGTGGCGCAACGCTGGCGGAGCTGCAGCAGATCAGCGCCTCCGCCACGGCAAGCAGCCTGGTCTCCTTCGCCAACTTCATTGAGCTCTTCGTGCTGGTGGTGTGGCTCAACCGCGCTGACCGCTACCTCCCTCTGCTGCCGACGGCGGAGCGGGTGAGGCTGGAGGCGGAGGCGCTCGTGCGCGAGGATGCCCATGCGCGGCGTGTGTCGCGGCTGGTCGCTGCCACCTCTTCGAGTCGCGGGAAGCTGACGAGGGCCGCGGATGCTAATTCTGGTGGCAAGACATCCTGCTTTCAGACGACGCTGTGGGAGCTGCGACACGTGCTGCACCTCGTACGGCCCTCCAACGAGGCGTCTAGCCTCCCACCCGAGGGCCTGCAGCTGACCTACGCGCTGGACGCGGCCTCGCAGCAAACAACCGCGGGCCCTCTTACCTACGCCTACGGACTGACGTCACGCGGGGTGGTCTGCGAGGTGCTCTTCTGCGTCCTGCGCGCCGAGCGTGATGCGTTGCTGTCCTTGTGCCGCGCGGTGGATGCCGCGATGGTGGCACACGCCGAGAGCCAGCGCGTGGCACGTGTCGGACAACAACAGGACGGCGCGTCAGCTTCCCCCGACAACGTGAAGAGGGTAAATGGCTGGGTGCCCACTGTGCAGCTCATTCGCGCGCTTCTCGTCCTCTACCCAGGCTACCCCCTTCGGAGAGTGGAGCAGCTGATCGATGCGGCGGTGGCGGAGGGGACGGCGGGGGCGGAGAACCCTGCAACACTCTACTACGAAGTTCTCTTGCCAGGGCGGTCGCTGCCGGGCCCCACCACCGCCACCACAGCGGCCGACACGTCGCTTGTACGCAGCACCCGCTTCGCCTCGCTGTTTTACGCCGCCGTGTGCGACGACGCCGTGGCATCGATGCAGATCGTCGAGGACAGCGTTGCCGGCTTTATGAAGGGCAGCACGGAGGGGATGGTCGAGGGCGGTGGTGCGGCGTCGGTGACAGGGCGGCAGATCACCGCCAACGCCTTCCTCGGCCTCCCACGTCTGGAGAGTCAGCAGTGGGTGGCGGGGCTGCGCAGTGCGATCCACCGCTGGCCGCGGCTGCGTAGCACCATCGCCGATCCAGGCAAGGCCAGCGCCACATCATCTTCGGCAGCTGCAACATTCACTACTGCTGGGAGGGAAGGGGAGGGTGATGAGGCGGAGGCCGACCGCGTCTCAACGGTGGCGCAGGTTCCCACCACGGAGGTGATGCCCTACCTGCGTCAGAACGTCATCGTGCGTCGTGGGCTCTTCGCACACGCGGAGGCAGGGGTGCTGGACGGCGCTGCAGGCTCGCTGACCGGGCCTCTACCGGCTGCAGTGCCAACGCACACCGGTGCATCTAGCAAGGCCGCTGCTGGTACTCGCTGCTGTTGCTGCGTCCGAGTCTGGTGGCTCTCTCGTGGCGGACGGCTGGACCCCCGCACAGGCGCGGCTGCTGCAGCACTGGGAGACGCAGTGGACGCAGTACAGCAGCCACATGACTGCCGTTCCCGGTGCCACACCGGCGCTCTTCAGCGGGCCGACAACTGTAGCCGACTACGTGGAGCTGCTGCGCCACCTGGACCCCTACCGCACCCGTCCATGGGGAAGCGCTCTTGTGTGCGACGGCAGCGCAGTGCTGCACCCGCTGAACTACGCCGAGGGGTGGCCGGAGGAGGCGCTGGGCATTGTCCACGCGAGCGCCGTTGCGAGTGTGCCTGAGGCGGCCCTGAAGAGTGCGATGGCCAAGGTTGGGAAGAAGAACGCGAGAAAGCCGGCTGGACCTCCCCGCTGAGAGAAGTCTGTGGCAAGCATGAAGGTTCGCTTTCTTTCTCTCTCCCTCTCTCCCTCTCTCTTTCTGACCTTACGTCTTCTTTCTATTTCTTCACCTACTGCTGCGTGCGCCAATCGCTGCAAGGGGAAATCGATGTAAACTATGTGCACGCTTTCTGCAACACTGTGTCTCTAGACTTTTGTCTTGACTGGAAAGACGAACAACGACGATGACAACAACAAAAAAGTGCTTTTGTGAACCCAAACGTGTTAGATTGCGCATGGATTGTGTGGTGTATGCGTTGATGATTCTTGTGGTGTTGGCCTTGGCTTCCTTTCTGAATAGCGGTGCTGATATTGTCTGCTTCGTTTTCAGGTAAACGTCTTGTCTTGTCGTCAGCGCTGCTTCCCAGCAGTGGCAGAAGTAGCAAGAACAGCATCGACAACAGGAAGGCTCGTAAGAGAAAATGAAATCGCAGCTATGTGCCTTGGGCTCGATGAAGTCAAGCTGCAGTACTGCGGAAGCTCCTCTATGTTGTCGCTCTTTCCCCCCTCTTTATTTCTCGCTCTCCCTGACTTCGTGCGTTCCATGTACAACCGCGCCGCACTGCCATCACTGACTCCCGACAACGCCACAGCAACAGCTAAATAGAAAACAACAAAAGGGGGTTTACATTGCGGTAGTGTACTGCAACGATCACACAAACACCCATCAACGCCCATCGAGCCTCAACTCCCCTTCCTCATCCACTCGTCATCTCCAACCGCTGCGTATTGGAGACCACTAGATCTGCTCTTCCACACCCCATTGTGCGTACACTTCGTTGTTGCCCGCCATGTCGGAGGAAAAGGTGAAGATTCTTGTCGTGGGTCCATCCAAGAGCGGCAAGACCACCGTGACCAACTTTCTCTGCGGCACCCGCGAGACGCCAACGAGCAAGTACTACGAGACGAACCCTCTGCGCATCGTCGAGGTGGACGTGGAGCTCGACACAACAAGCCTCACCGACCGCCGTGTTGTCTTCTCCGGCGGCGACGCCAAAACCAAACGCGTCGTGGTGCAGATCTGGGACCTCGGTGGCAGTAGCAAGCACCAGGCCGGCTGGCCCGCCGTTGCGAACAAAGCGGACGGTATTCTCTTTGTCTTTAACCCCGAGGTGAAGAACGGGGAAAAGGAGCTGTCGCTGTGGCACAAGACATTCGCCATTAACCAGTCCGAGCTCGACGCCGCTGGCAACTTTGCGACGCGGGTGCCGGACAAGCAGTGTCTTGTCTTTGCCCACCACTCGGGGCCTCCAGCCAACGCCGCCGGCACCGGCCTCCCTGCAATGCCGAAGGGCCTGGAGAAGATCAAGGTGCTAGAGACCTCCCTCGACTACCACAGCGACAACTTCAAGGCCGCCTTTGACAAGCTGGTGGAGACGATCGTGGTTGCCCGCATGGATGCCGAGGAGGACGAGGTGTTGCAGCGGGAGGGGAAGATGAACATTTGAGACGGAACGCGCTGCTTGAAGAGACGCACAAACACCACTTCGAGATGGAGGAGGGGAGACGCCAAAAAAAAAAAAAATTGGTGCGCGCCGTTGCGCTCCTTGTCTCTTCACCCATCGTCCCAATCTTTCATGTAGAAGAGAGTTTCAACGCCACACACAAGCACACACAGACACGCGCAGACGGCGCACGTGCTTCAAAGAACTGCGGCGGTGTTGACGCACCTCGGCCCCGCGTGCCAAGGTAACTATGTAGATATGCCCGAACGGGCCTTTTGTTCATATTTTTTTTGTGTGTGGTATAGTTTGCGTAGTTTGATGAGAAGAGACCTTTTCAGCTTTGCTTCCCTGTCAGCCTTCCATCTCTGCTGTTGATGGGCCGCCGTGGTCGATGCGGTGCGCGGCCGTCTTCGCTGCCTCAGCGTTGACGCAGCGCGCTTCTTCTCGATTTTCCTTTTCCAGCTAGTGTTTTCCCACTTCCGCTTTCTTTCTATTACTGAAGGTTTCTATTAGAGAGGGAGGTGTTGTGCACGATCGCGAGGAGCCGAGGTAGCACACAGGCGCACATCTTCAAAAAACAAAAAACAGAACTAGAAGGCAGTTGCGAAAGAAAAAAAGAATGCAAAAAAATTGGAAAGTCGGCATGGGGCAGTGCGGACAAGCGACGCTTGCAATTTTTACCGGTCTTGTTTGTTGGGGGGAAGGGAAGAGAAAGGTATTAGTCGGAGCCGTGCACTCTCTGGTCACCCGCGACCTTGACCTATGAATGTGTGTGTTTGCTTGTGTGTAACGAGGGGGTGCCAAGCGAAGACGGGCCAACGCGTTTGTTACACGGACGTGTGTATGTGTGCGCGAATACACAAGCGGCCTCTCCTCCTCGCTTCCTTCTACCTCCCAAAAAAGATAACGGCGGAAGCCACGCAGCGTCGGAGAAGAGAAGTATTAGCCGCCACTCGCACAACTTGAGATGCAAAATTGGCGAACGAGCAACAAGCAAAAAAAAAAAACAAATTAAAAAGTAAATGCGGTGGATAGCGCAACGAGAATGAGTAGATCGAGCGACTTAAATGGGTGTACAGGGGAATGTCAACGGCTAACTTCACGTCGTCACACCCACGTGTCGCGCGCTGTCCTTGCTGCGCTGATACTTTTTTTTTTTTTTCTGTCTTGACTCCCCTTTTCACTACCTCCTTTTCTTTTCTCCTTTCTCCTTTCCGCTTTCTTCTAACACGTCTCATCTTTTCCCAACTCACCTCACCTCAAACATCTTTTCCTCTCTCCACCACGACACAATACCATCACTGCAGCACCTAAGAGTTGATCAAGTGCATCCTTTTTTTTTCTTCCTTACTCTTTTCTCTTTCTTTGTGCTTCTAGTAAACCAGATCCACGTAAAGAAGAAGAAAGAAACTCACGTTACTTTCAAAGAAAGAGTTTAAAAAGAAAAAAAATTCCTCCCAGGGAACATTTACCAGCAAAAGTAGGGAACGTGTTACGGCAGAAAGACGTCGTCATCAAAGCAATCTTCGGTACACGAGTATTGCCGTGCGTGGGTGCAGAAGCAGACGTTTGCCTTGAGCCAACGCGGCTTTCCAGTCAAGCGCTTTACATTCGCACCTGACCACACTCAAGCACACGCACAAAACCGTGTGCAGCTGATCGCCGTCGACTTCGCCTGACGCCTTCTTTTACTTTTCTTTGTTATTTTGTTCTCCCCTCTTTCGTTTTTTGATTCTTTTTTTTCGCTCTGTTCTTTTCCCTCGTTTTTCTTTTCTCGTCGTTTTCTTTCTTTTTTTCTCTTCGTCTTTTCCGTCAGTCCCCGGTGTTTACTCAACACAATTGCAATTCTTGCTAGTGCGTGCTTGATCTCTTTTTTTTTTCTTTTTCTTCTACTTTCTTCCGCTCCGTTTGATTCCGCGTTGTTTATTTCTTTTTCCTTCTTCTTTTTTTAGCTTCGTCTCTTTTTTTATTTTTAAGTTCTCCAAACCCATCTTAAACGTCACTCCTTTCTTCTTCTCTTCTTCTTTCGTTTCACTACAGCTAAATCTCTCCCACTTCTCCTCGTCCTTTCGTGCTGAACCTTCCAAGAAGGAACAAAGAAAAATCAAACCAAGAAAGAAATAAAAAAAAAAACACAAACTTTCACAACCAAAAAAACAAAAAACAAAACCAAACACACATTAGCTTTTTGTTCTTTTACTGGTTTCTTTTTACTGTTTTTTTTTTTCCGTCTCCACTCTTCTTGTTTTTTCTCTCCTAGTCTGTGTTCAGGGGAAGAAAGAAGAAGAAACGTGTGTTTTTTTTCCTGTAAGCGAACCCGAGAAAAGAAACGACGAGGAGAGCGTGCTTAAAAGTCTGCAATAAAGCTGATCTTTTTCCCGTGCTGTATTTCTTTTTTCCTTTCCTCTTCTTTTCTCTTTTTCTTTCCGCTGCTTTCCCCGGCGACGGCAGGAGAGCTTCGATTCGGTGTAGAAGAACACAGTGACGTACATGAACCTGACGCACCAGCGAACGTAGCTCCTTTTCAAAAAGAAACTAAAAGGGAAAGCAAAAGAAAAAAAAAACAAAAGAAGTTGTCAAAAGGAAGGAAAAGATTTTGCAGCTGAGACAGTCTCGACTCGGTTGATCTCTTTGTTTTCTTCGTGATCGCTCACATTTCAGGAACTACACGTTTTCTGTTTCCCTTTTCCCCCGTTTGCAGAGAGTACTTCCCCACAGAACCTCTCATCACTCAACGCGAAAGCAGAAAAGGGCCGTAAAAGAAATAGGGATATTTAGCAGCAACACAGCAGAGGCGAAGTCCAAGAGAGCAACGGAAAGAAAAAAAGAAAGAAAGACAAGAAAGCTACTGTTGTGTTAAGAGAGTAATTTGTAGGCGGTGAAGGACCGGCGAATAGTTAGCGGGCTTTGCTGCTCTTCTCGAATCCCCCTAACGCTGCCTGCACACTACTTTGCACCTCTGTATTCGTAGTCATCTCCTTGCACGGTCTCTCTTCTCTACGTGTTATCCAACGAAGAAAGAGTGCGTTTACCCTTTTTTTTTTCAGGCCTTTTGCGGGACTATAAGGCAAAAGGAAAAAAAGCGTGGAATCAAACAACACTGCAGTGAGAAGAAGAAAAGTCGTTTTTAAGAGAGAACAAATCAGGAAAAGAACAAAAAAGAAAAAGCTGAAACTCCCGCTCGAGCGCGTCTATCCACGTATCCTCAGCGGCACAGCTTATTCGTTTCTTTTTTCCCTTTAAGGTCTTTTTTCGTGAAGCCCCAAACTCGTGTTGTTGATCGCTTCTGTTTTTTTTTCTTCTCTTTGTCGAAACCTAAGTAACCTATTTTTTTATTTGCCTTTTTCTTTCCTATTTTCCGAAAAGAAAAGAAAGAGATCCACCTACTAACACGAGTCAATTTTTTTTGTGTTTTTGTGTGACCGTCGACACAGTGTTCTGACATTTTCTTGTTTGTTTTCTTCTCACGCTCTTACTTGAAGCTTTAATTTTTTTTTTTCCCTTTGCTCTTCTGTTTTTCTCTCTCTTTCTCTTACGTTTTTCAGCAGAAGGAAGGTTCACGGTCGCATCTTTGTGTTGTTGAGCGTCCTTGTGCCTCTACGTGCGGGTCTCGTCTGCGTAGCCCAACAGGTGCCAACAGTCAACACGGAACACCAACCGTTTTTCTCTTTCTCTCCTTTACGTGTGTGTTGTCAAGGCTCCTACCAATTATTATATATATATTTATATCTATACTCACCGGTGTCTTAGTGAGACACATCCCGACTTTGTTCTCCTGACCTTCTCTCGCTTCTTCGCGTCTACTGCTGGCGTTGTTACAACCACAAGAGTATTACTAACACAACTCTTTTTTTTTTTTCCCTTTAAACCGCTTATACTCTCCAGGTAGGACACGTCACGCAGCAATTCGCTCTGAAATTGTGAGCAGTCCACCAGACAAAGAAGAGAGTAGCACACCCAAAGAAGAGCAAGAAAACTGAAATAAGAAAAAAAGATACGAGAAAACAAACAGTACAAAGACAATTCACATATACTTAAGAAAACAACTCTGAAAAAAAAAAAAAAGAAAAAACTCACTCAACGGATCTGCCTCTAGGATTCGTTGTAAGAGTAACACGAGAAATAAAAAAAACCTTTTCTTTTTCCCGAAGCCTCACAGGAAAGCAGGAGAAGGAAACAAGGAGCGAAAGAAAGCAGTAAAGAAAAAAAAAGCAAAGTAGGAGATTGACCGGTGACGTGTGGAAGTCCGCACACCGTCTATCTTCTTGGTATCTTGACTATTTCTCTTTCTTCTGGTGTTGCTCCGTTTTTTTTTTTTTGTTCTTACTGTGGTGCGAGGATCTTCACTGACCAGCAACCCTTCGCCTCTTTATTCTATTAGTATAATTGTTCCTGGTTTTTCACGTGAAGTGAAGATAACAAAGCAAATACTACTCCGAAAAACAAACAAAAAACAAACAAACACAAACAAAAATCTCAAAGCAGTGGGTGGCGGCTCAAACGCGTTTGATCCCGCGTGAAAAAAAAAAAAGAAAGCTACACGGCACTATTCTTTTCTGTTTTTGCTGTATTTTCTTTTCTTACACCTCGTGCTGTTCGGCTGGAAAAAAAAAAAGGACTCTCAAAAGGTTGTGGAAGTCACTGTCTGGTTTCGCACGGAGAAGAAGGAAATTGGCTTAGGGCGGAGATAAGAGAAGAAAGACAAGAGTACGGTGCGAAAAGCGTTGGCTAAGGAAGAGCACCGTCGAAATCTACAAGGAAGCTACTCAGTGAAGGGTTGACGTATCTGAGTGAACTTCCGCTTGAGAGAAAAAAAAGAAAAAGTAAACTGAGTGTGTTGCCTGACCTTGTGCCTTTTGTTGGATCTTTTTGTCTTTGGCGAAATCGACCACTCGATTTGACTCGTTATACATTCCCTTTTGGTTCGTTGTCGTCGTCGCTGTGCTGTGTTGAAAACCGACGTTGGATTTCTCTCTGAAAAAAAATATTGTTTGTTTTTTTCTCTTTTTCTTTAGCTAGTCGTTGACCTGCCCCGCCGAAAATCTTTCGGGTTGAAGGGAAAACAAAGAGTTTTACAGCCTGTACTACACTCCTTACTGTCTTTCCTACACTTTCTGGATTCTTTCACTTTTGTTTTTCTGTGTTTTCCCTACTGGTCAACCGATCGCTTCGTTTAGTTATTTCTTCGTCGTTGTTCAGGGTCACCCTGATCAACTACTGCTTCTCTTTTTAAATTTTTTATTATTGCTTTTGTTCACTGCTTTTGCCATCTTCAATATTCTTACTACTTGAGCTGCTGGTTTTCTCCTCACAACTTTTTTTCTTTTCCCTTTCTTCTTTCCTGCCCTCTCAAAGTTGAGCTTCCTCCTCCCTTTTTTCCTTTTTTTTGTTTGTAATTATCTTTTGTACCATCTTGACAGCGATTTCACCGGAGAAGCTCAACCGTTGCTGGACAGTCAAGAATAGGAGAGAAAAATAAAAAACGGAAAAGTAGAAAAAGAAAGACACGGGAGGTCGCGAGAAAGTATTCACCGCTTTGTGTGGTACGACTACGCGAGAGGCGATCTTTTTTTTTTGTTTTGCCGTCGCTCTTCCCCTCCCTCTTTTTCTTTTTGTGTACCTGCGAAAAGTTTTGTGTGAAGAAGCTCCATCTAACCAACCAGCCAAACAAAAAGGTGGTACAGCTCCGACGTTTCTTGTGTGCGAGGGTATTGCACAAACAAACTAACAACAAAACAGCACACAGAGCATCATCTGGCTCTCTCGCACACACACACGCAAACAAGGAAAACTCTACCAAGAACCTTCACCCACCTTAGTCATGACGATCGAGGGCTGTGAGAACACAGAGTCGTGTAGTGGCTCGCCGACCACGTTCAACACCGCACCCCCGCGCTCCCATTTTACACCGAACTCAATCAACACCCCGGTAGCCGTCGGACAGTCCCCAAGCAAGGGCGGTGACGTGGCATCGACGGCTCTGATTGGTGAGCCGCACCGCCGCCTCATCCCTCAGAGCCACTCGTCTGTGAGCCTCGACACAAACCTCGACGCTTGGGACAACACCGCCGAGGAAGGGGCGGTGGATCATGACGACGATGCCTGCAGCGACAACGCCGATGCCTACTGCAACGCGGCCGACGCGGACGACGGCTGCATCCCCTACGACTACGAGTCTGAGATGGAGGAGTGCAGCCAGTACACCTTCAGCGCCGGCCCCTACTGCCCCGCCGCCACCGCCGCCCTCGCCGCAGCCGCTGCGCCGTCCTCGGTAACGGAGACGGCCGCCACCCGGCCCGACACGCCGCGGGAGGCGAGTGTGGCTGCCCTGCCTCGCTCGGCCTCGCAGCCGCTCCCGCAGGAACCGCTCAGCCCGCAGTGGTGCGAGCGTCAGCGCCGCGACAACGCGACCCACCACGCCGGCGAGCACTACGCGTGGCAGCAGGCGATGCGGCACTCCGCCGTGTCGACGCCGGACCAAATGCGCTACGCGCTCCGCTCCTTCGTGCGCGAGGCGTGCTGCCGGGAGCTGCAGGCGATGCGTTCGCAGCCGGCCGTCTCCTTCGTGCGCATGGACGCCCCCTTCGCGGAGGGCCGCTCGCGCTCGTCGATGCGGGCGTCATGCATGCTGGCCTCCGCGACGTCCACCGCCCAGCGCAAGGCGCGCTACATCCAGGTCATCACCGAGCACTGGCGTGCGCTGGAGGCGCGGGTGGAGGAGATGCTGGCTGAGACGGAGAAGGAGAGCACCGCGACGAGCGAGAGTCATCTGCGCTCCATCAGCTACGCAATCAACGCCCTCTCCCTCTTCAGCCACGACCCGGCCCACATGATCCGTGAGCTCAACATGGCCTACGTCGAGGAGCAGCGGCGCCAGCGGCACGATCGCGAGGCGCAGCTGCTGGCAAGTCTCGAGGTGCAAGGCCGGCTCTTTATGCTGCCTACGCTCTACGCCGAGGAGGTCGAGGAGCCCATCCCGGTCATCCGCATCGAGGAGGCGCTGCGGCCGGCGGCAAAGAGCGGCGAGTGCACCCATCCATGGCAGCTGCTGTCGCCCAACCTCTCGCTCTACTCGCTGGCGCCAAGCTCGGCCCCCGAGTCGGTTGGCGAGCTGTCGCCCTCCCTCTCCTGCTGCGCGATGCCGAGCGGGACATCCACTCCCACCTGGCGCGTCGCCACCCACCCGCCCTCGCCGGTGTTGTCGCACGGGACGGCGTCGTGCTGGCGCGACTTGCAACCGCCACGCCTGCCGCTGCTCGACCTCTTCATGACGGCGCCGGCGGTCGTGCCGTCGACAGTCATCGCCGACAGCGAGACGGGCGTGCCCTACGTGATGCCGGTGGACCCGAGCTACGCGCAGCACGAGATGGCCCGGCAGGAGGCGCTCGCCCGCACGACGCAGGCTGACGCTCTCTCGTCGCCGCAGCTGTCGAGCGCACGTGTGGTGCGAGGCGCCGGCAGCGGCAGCGAGGGAGCTACGTACCTCGCTGCGCCTCCTGCGGTTCATTTGGAGCCGCTGGCGCTGCAGGCCGCCGAGGACAGCTGGGGCTCCTTCGCGGAGGAGGACACGTGCGAGTACGCCGACACGATGAAGCTGGGGGAGGACGACTACCTCCTGCTGAACTTCGACCTGCGAGAGGCCTTGACGACACCCGCCGCGGCCGCTGCGACGACGCGGGCGTGCTTGACGGACGGGTAGCACCGTTTTGATCTGGGTGCAGTTCCCTTGTATGCTGTTTGTTTTGAAAATTTGCTTGTCTTTTGCTTCTTTTTCTGCCTGAGATTCAACTCGAGAACGAGACAAAAAACGTGTGAACACTTGCGCACACTCTCGTTCCTCGTCACACATCTCCTTCTTAGTTTTATTTTTCTCCTATTTTTCTGTGCGTGATCGCTTTGATGTTCTCCATACCTTCCTTCTCTTCAATCTGTTGTTAGTTAGTTTATCTTATGTTTTAATTTTCCTTTGTACGCGCACCTAAGTGGAGTGCCCCCAACTTTTTCAAACATCGCTGCGCGCAGTTATACCCGGCGGTCTATGTGCGTTTATGCGTGTGTTTGTGTGGCTGCTCCTCTTCTTTCTGTCTTTCTCGTAGTCGGAAAAAGAAAACTCAACCCAACATCAACAACAAACAACAACAAAACAATGCGCTGATTGGGAAGGCGCTAAAGGGCGACTTCTGGGGACAGTAAGGTGGGGTGGTTAGCACACACGCACACATCAAACGAACAAACAAACAACAACAACAATAAAAAAAACGGTTACACATAGACGGAGCCGTGTGTTTCTTGAGAGGCACACACGTTTTCGAGAGATGGCGTGTCGTGTCACTCACAGAGATGCTCCCTTCTTCCTGGCCTGATGCTTTTCAAAAAAAAAAAACCGCCTTTCCTGTCGGTGTTGTGGGATTTTTTGCATTCCTTTATTTTTTCTTACATATCTACACATCAAGGACAGGGAGGGCTGGGAAGATGGGAGAAAAGTCTGGGCGTGGCCTCCGCTAGGTGCTGCAGCGGTGAATTCGAGGCGAGGTGGATACACAGGCACTGTGTGTGGTGAGGGAAGTGGTGCGCCAGGTGGAGTGAAGGCTGCAGCTCTTTTCTCTCTCACACTTTGCTGTAGCGTGTTTGTGTGTGTGTGTCCGACTCGCTATTTTATTTTATTTCTCATTCTCTTTGACTAGCTTGCAACACTTGCTGCTACTTCTTTCTTGTTTTCTTTTCTTCTCTCTTCGCTGTACTCTCTCTCTCTCTCTTCGTGATTGCTGTTATTGTATATATCAAGATACGCATGTACATGTGTGTTGTGTCACGAGAAGTAGAATCTAAAAAAAAAAAAAAAACATTTGGTGTTTCTTTTCCCCCCTTCTACCTTTCTTATCCCTCGTGTTCTTTTTTTTGTTTTATTTTACGTGTTCCCCCCTTCTTTTTCTACTATGCTGGTTGACGCGGTTATTTGTGTTTTTTTTTTCTGACTCGCTTTTAGTGTGGACGTGGCGTATTATGTGTGGCAGGGAAAGGAGAAAAAAAGTAGAAATGGAAAAGACTTTCTGTGCACGCTCAAGGCTCAGGTGCCTTTATTTGAAGTGGCTGCGCCACACCTCTTATCCTTCTTCTCTTCCTATTTTTCTCTTGCACACGGTTTGGGCTTTTTTTTTTTGGTGATAAACTGTTTTCTTGTTTCTTTTTTTTTTACTCTGTGGAGGGTGGCAATCGCAAATGCGGGTGCTCTTCAGCTTCTCCTACTTTTTTTTTTCTGTCCTGTTCTGACAACAATAACAAACAAAAAATAAACATACGCTCACTGCTTCGGTGTGTCTTACTGATTCTTTGCGGCGTTGGTGTTTTGCTTGACCTTTTTAGGGCACCACGAAGGTGCACTCCGCCTTCCTGCTCTTTACCTTTTTTTTTGTGATGCGGCTATTTTTGTATTCTTTCTTTTCGACTCCTGCGTGAGAGAAACGGAGAATGGATTCCCTACTGGACGTCTTTGCTTCCTTCCATTGCAGCCATCCGGGCCAACCTGTCCAGTGTCCCTCTTTCTCTCTCTTCTGATCACCTCAGCGGAAAGAATCAAACAATTTGGAGATGACGAGAGGGAGGAAAAGGGTTCAACTCGGTGGGCGAAGCGGAAGAGAAAGAAATGAACGCAAAGGGGGAAAAAATGAAAGTGCTCTTCGAGTTAAGGGACAAAAATGTTTCGCTTTCACAGACCTGTGACGGAAAAAAGAGGATAAACACACATATACACACACGCAAAGTGAAGGTACAACGTCTATGCTGTAGTGTTCTCTCTTTGTGTGTGTACGTGTGTATAAAGGGACAAAAACAAAAGCGAAAATAGGAAACACGTTTTACCCACCTCAATCATGCCATCATGCGCTTTTGCGTGGGAGAGAAACGGGGAGTATTGCATCACTTACATATATATACTAGAACAAAAAACCTCTCCGTTTTATGCTCTTCATTTTTTTCATTTTTGGTACAACACTACAAGTGGATAACTTGTAAAGAATGCAGTGACGCGCTTGCGAGCAGTGGTAAAACAGTTTGCTTTGCTTTGCTATTTCGTTTATCCCCTTTTTTCTTCTCTCCTTGTCTGGTTCCTTTTTTTTCTCTTCGCGTTTTCGTTTTTTTCCTCCTTTCTTATCTGGGTATGCAGCACGAATCGTTTTAGTTTTTCTGTTTTACGTGTGCGGACGCACCTGCATTGTCCTTACGCGTTCCGTACCACGAGTCTTGCGTACGGTAGTTGCCATAACTATATATAAACTCCCCTTCTCTCTCTCTCTCTCTCTCTCTCTCTCTCTTCCAGGAAAATAAAAGGAAGTTGCAGCCGCATCTCTCTTTTCTTTATTTTTGTACATCTTTACATCCCTAAAGAGTACTGAAAGAGCGAAAGCGCTTTTTTCCCGCAGCTGCTGGACTCTTGAGAGCGCTCGGGTTATTTTCTTTTACTGAACTCTCCGCTTCTGTATTTGTTCTTGACACTTTACTTCTCCTTATTTTTATTGCCTCTGAACCTTCTTTTTTTTCTCCCTTTGCTGTTGTTTTTTATTCCTGCTTTTAATTATATATTGAAAAAAAAAAATGCTTTTGTTTTCTTTTGTTGTTTCCTTCATTTCTTCTCCCCGTTTTCCCCATTTTTTCTCTATGTGATATGACGAATCAAAGGAGCGGGTACTAATACTTGAGAGACGGCTCACCATGGAAGGGAAGGAGTGACCAAAAAAAAAAAAAAAAAAGAAGCAAAGACGAAGAGAAGAACATGCATTCATGTGCACACACACAAACACAGTTAGTTAATATAAAAATAGTAGAGAACGAGAAAAGAAGAAAGGAAGAGAGGTGCATGATGGTTTCTCTAAAAACGAAGGCGATGCCGTCGCGCTGACTTCCCGATGTCTGACTCTCGATATCAATTTGTGTGTCTCGTGTGTGAGTGAATGTGTTTAGCTGAAAATCTTCGTCAATCGTCTATTTTTTCTTCTTCTTTTTTGTTTGAATTCCCATGAGCTGGCACTGCATGTTGTGGCGCTTCTACTGCTGCTGTGGGGACGAAGCACATGCGCAGACGTCAAATACGAGTGCCACAAGGTGGGCGTCTTTCTTGTCATGTGTCTCGTGTCCATCTACGTTTGCAAGGTGTTCCCTGTTGTACTCAATCTAAGGTCCTCTGTAATACATAGGAAGCATGAGAGGGATGGGGAGTAGTAGGGAAGCAGTCACTGTGGAAAGTACAAAAGAAGAGATCACACAAACTTTTTCTCTCTCCTTCTCTCTCTCTCTCTCTTTTAATTTTTTTTCTGATTCGACACTTTCCTTTTCCCTTCTTGCGCTTCTTTTTTTGCCTTTCTTTTAGCTTTCTTCTAGCTCACCTCTGCATCTATTTGCCGAACACGGAAAGATGCCGCGGCTGGGCGTCCGCTACTTCAGTTTTTCCTTATGTTTGCTTTTTTCTGTGCTTCTTTCTTTCGGTGAAGAAGCGCTTATCCCTTTCATGCGGGGTTGGAATGAGCAAGAGACAGACACACAGACACAGAGGCATTCGCATTGGAGAAGCAACGCTAAAAAAAAGAATTGTTATTTAAGGCTTTCTGTGGGTGTCAGCGTGTGTGTGTATGTGTGTCGTCTTGCCTTTCTTCCATTGACGGTTCTCCCCCTTTTTTTGGGTCTTCATTCTTTTTCGTTTCTGCGTCTTCGCTGCGGTTTGGTGCGATGATGCAGGACTATTCTCCAAAGGCCTGTCATGCCTTTTTTTTTTTTTGGGAATTTGTTTAAGTTTTAAGAGTGCTGTCTTTCTCCCTTTTTTTTTGTTTTGTAAAGACGGCGGCTTCGGGTGTTACCACGTGTTGAACGTCTTTTCTTTGTTTGTTGCTCTTTTCTTTTATCAAAGCAGTTATTACTGTCAAGCATAATGTTTTAAAAGAAAAAGGTTTACATATACATCTATTGAAAAAAAGTATCAACCTGTCTTTCACGCGATGGAGTCATGCCCTCTCTCTTATTCATTTCTTTATTTTCACTCATCTTCTCTGTTGTTCCTCCTGATTTACTTTTCTTTTTTCTAGCTTCCGTTGCCGACATGCGTTCATGTCTTTTGTTTTCTCTTTTTTTTTTTTCGATTGCATGTTTGCCTCACGTCGAGACCGGCGCTATACGCTTCCCCCTTTTTTCCCCTTTTCCTGACTCTTGCCTGTTGCCTTGGCTAACCTTCCTTTTTTTTTTTCCATACTTTCTTCTTGTCTGGTTGGGATGCTGTCGACTTTTTCTCTTTTGAGTTTCCCCAACCTTTTCTCTCCTCTTCCTCTCCTCTCTTTGCGCCGTCCTGTTGCTTTCTGTGTCGCCGGTGAGAATCACGTTCTCCTTTTTTTCCATTGCTTTCTTCTTTGTATGCCGTCGAAGGAAAAAAAGCAAAAAATGCGTTTCCGCTTTCTTCAGCTTCTTTTTTTTTTAAAAAAAAAAAAAAAAAAAATAATTTTAATTTTAAACAAAACTTGGTGCCCGACCTTCTTATGGAGCTGCGCGGCAACTGGCAAGTGGGGGTGACAACGCAAGCACACAGTGAGCTACGCGGCGACACTGCGTGGATACGGCAAGGGGAGCAGAGGCACGAAAAGGCGGGAGTGGGAGTGAGACTCTGTGTGACGCAGCCCAGTCAGGAAGAAAGAGCGAATGAAACAAACAAAGATGAAAGGAGTATGGAGAAGGCTGAAAACGAGGGAGGCGCGTCATTCTTTTTTTTCTCCGTTGAAATGCGTCGTGTACGTCACCGCGGACTCTACGTTATGGTGACGGCGTCACTCTCGACGGACTACAAATGGAAAAAAAAACAAAAAAAACAGCTACTGCACGCATCAGACAGGCAAAGAATGAAATACAAAGCAATATAATAAACAAGAAGAAAGCTAACTTTTTTTTATTCTCGTTTTCATTTTCCCTCTTCTGTTGTCTGTCTTTTTTTTTTCTTACACACACTTTGGCACGTAGGAAAGTTTTTTTAGGCGTGTTGTGCGCCGCGTTTGGGAAATTAAGTGACACCGCCAAACGAGGAAGCTGTGCAACCCGCAGCTTACCACAGCGGCAAAAAAAAGGCAAAGAAGAATAATGTTAAACGATACGCGTCTGTGAGGCGGAAAGTAGGCATCAACATGCGCTGGCGTGAGCGCTGTTGCGTGGGTCTCTGTAGCACGTACAGGTGCGGACGCGTGCTTGTTGTCGTCTCCACCGATAGTTGCACAGGTGCACTCCTTCAGCGCACTTCGGATGCCGCTACCTTTTGTTCTGTGTTCAAAGCACACGCGAAGCAAAGCATCTTGGTGGCTGTGTTCTGTTAGGTGTCATTATTGCAGTGGGTGAGCTCGCCAAGCAGCTTCTACCACAGCAAGATGTATCTCTTTGGAGGATGGAGGGAAGCAAGGCCACGTGTTGGACGCGTGCAGCGACGGGAAAAGGTGTCGCTCTTGGCCTCTCACAGTCTCGCTTTCTTACGCCTCTTCTCCATGTGAGCAATTGCACTGCCCATCTATTTTTCAATCATCTTCCTCCTTTTGCATCCTTCACACCAATTCTCTCTAATCCTTTTTTCCTTTCTCGGAACAACGCAAAAAAGCTTTCATCTCGTGTACTGCGTAGAGGCCACAACGCACCAAGTAGATCAACAAAGAGAGGCGCAGATCCTGCAGGCTCTCAGGCCATCTTCTCTCTCCCCGCACACACCTTCACCGACCACAAACACACACACACACACACACGCACACACAGCAGTAAATACAATGCCCGTTGGTTCCCCCACCACCAATGCCCCATCGCCTCCAGGGCTCAGCGGCTCCTCGTCTCCCACCCCTTCCCCCGCGCAGCCGTCTGAAGGCGCCGCGAGGACCGCCTCCGTCGCGGACGAGGACAACGTTGTGCCGGAGATGTCAGAGGCTGCGGCTGCGGCGGCGGCCATCAACGCCAACATCGTCATCGACCCCACGAAGGACCTCTGGCAGAACATCACCCGTAACGTGAAGGACGCAAACGTGGAGCAAACGGAGACGAACCTGGTCATTGTTGGTGCCTCTGGCAGCGGCAAAACAACGCTCCTCCATCGCATTTACACCTCTTTCCAGAGCGCCTCGGCCGGGGGCGGCGGCAAGAAGGTGAAGGCGACCACGGCGCTCGACTACAGCTTTGCGCGGCGCTCGGAGCGGAACGTGGCGCAGGTGGCGCACTTCTGGGAAATTGCGCAGGGCACGCAGTTCTCCCAGCTGCTGGACATCGTAGTGACCCCGGAAAACATCCACGCCACCGTGGCGGCCGTCGTGGTCGACGCGAGCGAGGAGGGGCTGCCGGTGGCGTGGGAGGCCGCCACCTACTGGCTGCGCCGCATCGACCACCGCGTCAGCGAGGTCGGCGAGCGCATGAAGGCAAAGGGCTCGACCACTCCTGAGAAGATCATCGCACGCGCGCAAAAGACGATCGGCGCCGGCCACCCCGACCTGAAGCGGATGCGGCTGAGTGGGCTGCCGACGGTGCTCGTGGTGAACAAGATCGACGCCTTCCGTGGCGACACGCAGCAGCTGAAGCTGCTCTGCCGCAGCATGCGCTTCCTCGCCCACCTTTATGGCGCGCACATTGTCTTTACCAGCGAGCCGGAGAGCGTGAAGTGGCGGGCGCTGATGAACCACATCCTCTTCCAGGCGCCCTTCGACAACAAGTACCTCCAGACCGACCCGGAGCGTGGCTGCGTGCTGCTCACCGTAGACCGCGACAGCTTCGTGGATATCGGTGACGCCAACGTGACGCGTATGGGCAATGGCAGCAGCAGCACCGGTGACGCGGAGCTTGATCGCTGGAAGGCCCCATTTGACGACGCCTTCCCCCCTCGCAAGGTGAATGAGGAGGATAAGGTGCAGGAGGATCCGTTTATCCGCCGCCTCTACGACACCTCGGAAGGTGGCTTTGGCGAGCCAGCCATCGACGCGCTGCGGAAGCAGAAGGACGAGGAGCTGGAGCAGTACCGCAAGAACAGCAGCAACCAAGGTGCTGTGAAGAGCGCGGCGAAGTGAAGATTGCCTCTAAACTCGTTGTTTGGGACTTGGGAGGAAGAAGAATTGTGTACAAGGTGTGGCGCAGCAGCCCGAAGTTGTTGTTTAACACGTAGATCGATACCTGTTTTGAGCATTGCTTTTTTCTTTTTTTTATTAGGACTTGCTTCTCTTCATCTCTGAAGGAGAAACGCGGGTGCGAATAGAGTATCTGCAGGATGTATATATGTAAACGACATACTCATTTGAGATCGGCAACATGACAAAAAAATGAAAGTATATCAACAACAGCAGCAACAACAGAGGCGACAGTGTTGAGGTGCTGCTGGAGTACCTAAAGATTTTTACATTTTCTGTTTTGCTCACATTGCGGTGTTGCGGTCTTCTCTGCTCGGAAGGACCGTGCGGCAAATCACTTGACCACCTACCTGTGTGTTTGTTGCTACTGCAGCGGTGCGTAGGAGAATTGTCACATATGTTCGCACTCGTGTTGCCGCACCCCGCAGGTTACTCTTTTTTTCTCCATTTTTTTTTTTTTTGCTGGGTTACGTGTGTAGCCGTGGGGCAGCAAGAGCGTCATCTGGGGCTTTCTTAACGAAAGGCACGGACCTCGAGCTTTACTTCATTTTTTTTCTCAGCTGTTTTCAACTGTTTCGATTCTGACTTGTCTTTACCTTGCCCTTCTCCCTTTTCATGTCGCTTTACATACCCACTTTGCAGCACACACTTATACATACACATACACATAGAAGTGCAGAACCAATAGAATAATTCCCGCACTGAAGGGTCGATGCGGGTCCTTTCATGCCACTCCTCCAGATCCACTCCCTCGAGTCCTTCTGTGCGTGGCTCATCGACGCCTTCACCTCGACCGTCCCCTTTGGGCTGTCGCTGCGCCTGCGGCCGCTGCTCATTTCACCTGAGGCCACCGTGTCAAAGGCTGTGGTGCTCGTGCGTCCACATCTTGGTCACGTGCTGCTGTCTGCGACTTCTCCAGAAAGTGGAGAGGAAACCTGTGTCGGAAGTGCTGCAGAACGACAGACATCTCGCCCGTCTTCCGCTGCGGGAGCTGTCCGCTCTGCATCTGAGAACGATGTTCGCAAGGAGACGTCGTTTGCGGCTGTGCTGCAGGCGCTGTTGCTCCTCACACGCAGCGACGCCACGTACGCCGTCAAATCAGCCGGCGCCACTGGGTTTAGTGCTGTCGCGGTGGACGGCGTTGGTCGCAAGGTGCACCTCTTTACTACCTTGTTGCACCACTGTGTGGCGTGGTGGTCCGCAGGTGATGTAGGGGCCGCCCAGCACGCACCGCGACGTCGACTCTCTTTGCCTTTTCTCTTTCTCGGCGACGCGCCTGTGGCTGCACCGGTCGCGAGTGCTGGAGGCCTCGCACAGGAGCAGCAGCAGCAACGCCGTGCGCAACTCTCCTTTCTTGCGTGTGCTGCGGCGGCTCAGCCAGCACGGCGGGTGGAGGCTCACGAGCGCTTTCTCTCGCCAAAACGAAACGCAAGAACAGGGCGAGGACTGGCTAGACTATTTGGTGCGGCGGGCCGTGACGTGCGACCTACAGCCGACGGGCGACTACATGGATTTCGTTTGCGGCTCGCTCTCTGATTCTTCACCGTCTGCTTCCACTTTTCCGCTGCCTGTTGTTTCTGTCGATGTCGTGCGTGCGGTGTTGTGGCACGTCTTGTCAACGGAGGTGGACGGCGACGTTCTCGCCGCGCTGCACCGCCTACTTGTGCGACTTCATCATATCTTATGGACCCGGCGTTTCCGAGAGGGATGAGAGCAGGAGAGGGAACACAGATCCGCTCAAGGTGCCCTTGTCGCGTGTGCGTTTCGCTGTGGAGCGGCTGGTGCGGCAGCCAGAGCTGGCCCTTCTCTGTAGTCCCGCAGCTTCCTCTGTCAGCGCCTCTTCACCACCAATTAGAGGGCCCGTATCACAGTCGCGCATCCTCCCTGCCGGAGTCTTGGTGCTGCCCTTCCTCAACGACAGCAGCGGCAGCAGCGTTGTGCTCTCCACATCCCCGTCGCCTCGTTTCTTTCTGCGTGGTGTCCGGCACGCGACCGGCTCGGCTGGAAAAGATGGTGCTGTCAGTCGTGGCGCCGTGCGGGTGCTGCTGCTGCGCGTCGACCCGGAGGGAGGTTGGATGCCGTCCGCCGAGACGCAGGCGTGCCAGCGCAGCTTCTATGCCTCTTTCCAGGCTCAGGCCGAGAGGGACGGGCCGAGAGAGTCTCCAACGTCAAGTGCCGATGCAGTGGAGTCTGGGGACGATGACTTCGCTGCCTGGGAGGCACGTGGGCTTGGCCGACGCGCTGTTGAAAAGGTCCCCCTCGCGTCACAGCGTGATACCGTTTCTCCAGGTTTGTCCCTCGGACTGGACGAGCACTCTTCCGCAGAGGACACCGCTGTGACGGTGCTGACGGCGCACGTACTGCGTCACCCTCCTTTTGCGCCGGCGGTGGCGTCGGCGAGCGCCGCGGATTGTCTACTGTGGCGCGCCACCATCCGTCTGTACCTCTACGCGTTGCTGCACAGGGTGCGGGTCGTTCTCACCCCAGAGCAGCTCCCGGCCTTTACGAAGGCCTTTGGCTATCGTCATGTGCACTCACTGCACCGTGTGCTGTGCCAAGTCGGTGCGACGTGGATGACCGATGAAGCTGCGGCGGAGGCGCCAACACGATCGCATCAGGTACGTGTATCTCGATTGCTGGCGACGGTGTGCGCGCAGGAGCCACCCGTGGCGATCTACCTAGTGGACCAGCTGTCACTCTCAGCCTTCACGCACCTTCAGCGTCGTGCGCCGGACCTTTCCTCAATGCGTACTTCTGTTCTTCCAGTGACTCTCTGCCGCGATGTGTTGCGGCTCCCCGAGTCGGCACAGTATTCCTCACACGAGACAGGTTTAGGGGATTTATCACCGGGCATACTGACGTCTGCGACGCACTGCGCTGTTCTGGACGAGCAGGTCTTATGCACCGCGTGGTCCGCCCTTCCCTCGTCTTATGATGCCGACAGTCTGATGGAGACGTGTGCCGGCTTGGAGAAACACTTTTTCCCCAACTCGCGTGCTCTCTGTGTGGTGGCATTCAGCCCCTGGACGTCAGCATCGCTTGCGCACTTATCATCCGCCACAGCTCAAGACCACATGGAAGAGAGAGACGCGCGTTGGCGGCCCTCGCTTCTCCTTGTCGCCCCCACGCGGGTGCATGCCCTCTACTACTGCGGCTTACTGCGCAAGGCAGGGCTGGCGTTGCTGGAGGCGCTGCCCGATGCACGAGGCAGTGGCGGTTGTTGTGCAGAGGGAATTACAGACCAGCGGAGCGGCGCTTCTCTGAGGGGTGTGGTGCGCGGCGGTGGCGCATTCTATGTGGCGCTGGCCAAGCACCTTCTACCAGCTACGTTTGCAGCTCTACCCCGCTTCCCAGTCCCTGTTGTCAGATGGAAAGAACAGCGTGCCGGTAGGACCGGAAGCAAAGGCTGTGTTTGTGGGGAGATGACATTCCACTTCGAGAGCGTCGGTGGGTGTGTTACCTACTGCAGTTGCTGCCGGAAGCCTGCGCTGCGGTGGCCACGCACCACGCCGAGCCGATCATCGCGAGCAGCGTGGGGGCGAGGTTAGAGCCGACGGTGGCTGGTGTAAAAGCGCGGACGTGGACCTGTGGGCCGCGTGCACGGCGGCGACTGTGGCTGCGTGTCTTGCGGGACGTGGTGGAGGAGCGGTCTGCGGCGCCATGCCCAACGCCGATGCTACACGTGCGACATCTCGATGGAGTAAATGCTTTTGAGCGTCTTCGTGAGCAGGTCGACGAAGACGATGCGTTGGAGGCGTTGGTTGGGGATGACACTTTTTCACTGAATGCGTTGGGCATGCAGGTGTTTGCAGCCCACGAGATGCCGATCGTGGCGGCGGGATGCTGCTTTCAGAAGTGCTGCCGAGCGGGAAGGACCGCGATGCTGCTTGCGAGGACAGGCGTTGTCGGGAGCCGGAGCTTTTCGAGCCGCTCAGCACCAACGTGCGCGCCGTGCGTGAGTCGCTCGCACTTCTCTTGCGCACTCTTTCTGCTACCATTTTTTAAATGAGAACAGGAGAGAAAAATATCTCTTTTGACACCGATTCTTCCAAAGCGACATAAAAAAAAAACGCGAAGCATTTAAGGCGCTTGTCTGCATAAGTATTGCTTCAAGGGCTCGTGTGTGCGTCTTTGCTGCGGCACCTCCAACCGGCGTTGTTTTCGTTTTCGTGCTTTCTGGCGAGGGCGCCAGCTTAGCTTTTGGTTTTGGGCTTTCTCTTCTGTTCCGAGAGTAACGGAGAAGCCTAAGTGCTGGCCAGAGAGTTTGCTCGAGTTCCACTGCTCTTCGGCTAGAAAAGGAAAAAAAATTAACTTAAGGATGCTGTTGTTGTCTCTCGCGCATCTTTCCACTTCTTCCCTCGTCTTCTTCCATCTTCTTCTTCTTTTCCTTCTACTTCGCTTTTGACAATTACATCTGTTCTCCAAACATTGTTGGTGTGCCCTCCAACTCTCTCACTCTCGCTTCTACTTTACCGTTCGCCGCCTCCAAATATATCAATATATCAAAAGAGGTATCCTGTGGAGTTTCCGGACTCACCCTGCACGCCGCCTGGTGCACGTGCCAAACCCCGAGGCTCGGCCCTCCTGATCAAAGGAGCGCTTAGCTACCGCCCTCAGGGTTAGTAAAAGTTGTTCATTCTTTTTTTTCTTGTCAGACAAAGGTGGAGTTTCCAGACCTTTGTGCTCTTCCAAACGATCAGACACATATACAGCAGCAGCGACAACAGCATTTAAAATAGAAAACACCCTGCAAGTTTGCTACAGCGTGTAGGAGAGGTGCAGCCGAGCAAGGGTGCCTTTTCATCGCTCTTAAAACCAAAGCAGCTCAAGCGCCGGAGTAGTTTACTCTTCGCCGGTGTGCGTCGTTGTTCTCAAAGCAGAGTTGAGGTGAGGGGAATACACGTCGGTTGCCTCCAAGGGTGTTGCTCTGTAGGTTTTTTTTCTACTGCTGTTCTGCTTGAAGAGCTTTGCGTGTGCTGCATCGTCGACTATTACAGTCTTCCCTCTCTTTTAAAAGTCGTCTTTTTTTTTGCTGCTTTGGAGTGCTCCGCACTGGTGCAGCCGCTGTTACCAAAAAAAAAAAAAAAGCAAACAAGCCTGCGTACCGTGTTGTTGTAGTTACTGTTGCTTTTTTTTTTTTCTGTTTCCTGCGTGTCTTCGCTCCTTTTTTTTTCTAGTTTAACTTGGAACAAATAGGTCAGGCGGTATCCTTTCTTTTTTTTTTTGTGTGTTCTCTCCTCTACTCCTTTTCTTTGTTTTCGCGTACCTCCTTGTTTATTTTCCTCTCTCTGCTGTGTGTCTTTTTAAAACATTTGTTCTAAGACTTGGAATTTCTAAATTGCTGAGCCAAGCAGGGCTGATCCACGTGATTCGTGGCTCACCTTACCCGAACACGACTATACACACACACAACACTTGCTATCACGAAGCGAGAGGGAGACGTCGACCGCGTTTGTGCGCCACGTCTTTCTCTCTTCTTGTGCCACTCCCTCGTTTTTCTTTTTGGTGGCTCATTGAAGTGACGCTGCCCGATTTGTGTTGTTTCGTGCATTGCTTTGATGTAAAACACTAGTTTACTTTTTTTTCCCCTTTTAACAACACTTTTCGGGAGAGCACTCTCCCTCGCTCTCTTTTTGTTCCCTTTCGTCAACGATTTGCCGGAAAAGTCATCTAGAGGGAAAAAGAACCATGGAGGCCTACGAGACACTGGGCATTTTGGGCGAGGGCACCTATGGCGTGGTGATGAAGGCTCGCCACCGTGCCACAGGCAAGCTCGTCGCCATCAAGCGCTTCAAGCAGACGGACGAGGACGACCACGTGCGTAAGACCTCGACACGGGAGGTGCGCATGCTGCAGCAGCTGAAGCACCCAAACGTTGTCCGGCTCGAAGACGTCTTCCGCAGGGAGGGCAAGCTCTATCTTGTTTTCGAATTCATTGACAAGACAATCTTGCAGGTGCTCGAGACGACCACACGCGGCATCCAGCCACGCGAGCTGCGCCGCTTCATCTACCAGCTTCTCCGCGGCGTCGAGTTCTGCCACGCCCACAACGTGATCCACCGCGACGTCAAGCCGGAGAACGTGCTGATTGACCAGTCGGGCATGCTGAAGCTGTGTGACTTTGGCTTTGCGCGGCAGATGACAAGCAAGGGCAAGTACACGGACTACGTGGCGACGCGGTGGTACCGGGCACCGGAGCTGCTGGTCGGCGACGTCGCCTACGGCAAGCCGGTCGATGTGTGGGCACTCGGCTGCATGTTCGCCGAGCTGTCCGATGGCCAGCCCCTCTTCCCTGGCGAGTCGGACCTCGACCAGCTGTGCCTTATTATTCAGACCTGCGGCCCGGTGCCGGATCGGATGGTGTCGATCTTTGAGCACAACCCCCTCTACCGCAACGTCAGCTACCCGCACACCGGCATCGTCTACACGCTGCAGGAGCGCTACCACCGCCAGCCGGAGGACTGGCTGGAGTTTCTCTACGCCTGCCTTCACCCCGACCCCGCGAAGCGCCTCACCTGCACCGAGCTGATGGCGCTGCCGTACTTCACACGAGACGGCTTTCGCGAGCGCTACGAGCAGGAGCTGCGGGCTCTTTCCGGCCTGCCGATGCTGCGGACGAACCCAACAGCGTCGGCTCCCGCGCACTCCCCGACGCGGCGTGGGGCGGCCGAGAAGACGGCGGGGCCGAAGAACGCGCACGAGGCGACGGTGCCGGCTCCCACGGCGTCCCCCACACCCGTCATTGAGCCACAGGTGCCGGGCAAGAAGACGGCTGCTGCTGCGCTGCCGCGGTGGCGCAGAAGGGTGACGTGCTCGGCAAGTACAACAGCGTGGAGACGGCGAAGGCGAAGGAGAGCGACGCGGGCTTCCTGCCTGCGGTGCAGCAGCCGGCTCCGGTGTCCACAGAGGCGCCGGTGCAGCTACCGATGATCCTGAGCCAGAGCGCGGAGAAAGCTGGTGCTCATGGTGGTGCTGCGCTGATGACAACAAATGCGGCCCCCGCCCCCGCAGCGGCGGCGACAGGCATGGACGAGGCAGCACCTGGGACGTCGACGCACCGCCGCCACGTCCCCCCTTCTATCTCGCCTGATACCGTCGCGTCGCCGATGGCCACCTCCGGCAATCTCGGCGCTGTCTCGCCCCACAAGAGCAAATCGCACCGCAGCGAAAACATCTCGCAGCCCTGCAGCGCGGTGCTCTCGTCGAAGCGCACCTCCCTCACCTCCTCGCTGGCTGTCAGTCCGGTGAAGAAGACGGACCACATCGCGATCGGCTCCACCTACCCCGACTCCCACCGCCGGCTGAGCAGCATGACGGAGAAGATGGAGGGCGGGGACGGCTACGGCAGCCCAGCAGCCGAGGCAGCGGCAGTAGCGGCGGCATCGCGTCGCACATCGCGCTCGCTCTACTCCAACGCAAGCCCGCGCTCCACGTCGCTGAAGAGCGACCCCGGGGCGGCTGACCGATCCTCGTCCAACGCCGCTGCTGCCTCCTCCTCGGTCTCCACGCAGAGCACCTTGACTACGACGACGGCTGCTGCCCTTGCCGCCGCCCCAGCCTATGGCAGCCAGCGCCTCGCGACGGAGCAGCCCTACCTAACCCCCTTGGCGGAGCGCCTGCCTGACCTTGCCTCGCCCAGGGTGCACCTCGCCGCGCACCAGAAGCGCGGCAGCGTCGACGCCGAGGACATCCCTAAGCCGCCCCTGCAGGCCGCCTACCCCAACTCCCCCACCTCCTTCAACGGGTCGACGGTGAGCCACCCTTCCCTCTACCCCCTCGCCGCCCCGCCGTCACGCGAGCGCAACGCGGCCAAGAACGCGATCGTCAAGGCGCGGCGCAGCGGCCCGCACGACGCGAGCGATGTCCCCCACTCCTACACCAAGAAGAAGCTGGCGAAGCGGCGAAAGGAGGGGGTGGTGCGGCGCGGCAGCCGTCAGTCAAGCAGCCGCAGCACGTCGCGGTGCAGCCCGCAGGACCAGCTGCTCGATGCGCTGCGGATGCGCGGCGTGAATGGGCCGGCGCCGCACGACGCCGTCAAGCACGGCTCCGCCTCGGTGAGCGCCTTCAAGATGTCCATCTCGCGCACCTCGTTGCACCCGCGCGACTGCCTCACCTCTCAAGACCTGAGAGAGGAGGACGCGCTGGACAGGGCCCTCGATGAGGAGCGGGCCAACCGCCTCCGCGGCACCGTCTCCGGCAGCCCCGCCCCTGGCGCGACGGCCGCCGTGAAGCGGCAGGTGGACACGCGAACATCGATGCCACGCAAGGAGCGCCGCTCGAAGCCGCTGCACGCCAACTCTCCGGTCCCCCAACCCCTCGAAAGCACCTCGCGGCCGCCAGCACAGCCGACACAGACGCAAGGGGCAGCAGTTCGACACCTTTCTGCATCCGGACGGCAACGACGTCGCACAGCGGGCCTCGGCAGCGCCCATGGCGCTGTCGGCGATACGCGACAACACCGGCGCACTGCATCCTGCCCCCCACGACGGCGGCTACGGCGTACCGACGCCACCGCAGACACAGTCGAAGGACGGGCCGTCGCAGCCGACCTCAAAGGCGACGCGCTCCCGCAAGCCGCTCGGCGTCTACTCACTGCAGAGCACGCGGCGCTCACTCGACGAGAGCGAAGGCGGTGGCCACGGCACGGCCCTGCACGTGCACGACACGAGTGCCCTCACCTCGCTGCCCTCCAGCCAGTACGGCGGCTTCGCCGTGCCGTACCGTCGAACCTCGCGAACCGAGAGCAACGGGGGCGGGGCTCGGGTAGGCGCGGTGTCCTCGTCGTCGACCAACGTGACCACCACAACGCAGCCGCAGCCGCCACCGAGGAAGACACGCAAGAAGCGCAACTCCATCAGCGGTGAGTGCGGCGGCGGTGGGGGAGCGATGCCGTACACGCTGCCACACACGAAGGAGCTGCCGACTCCGCCAACGGTGCAGAGCAGCACTGCGGCCATGAACACCGAGAAGTCTGCGCCGCGCCGGCAGGAGAGCGGCGGCACTGCCGGTAAGAAGTTCCCGCAGCTCATGTACTCCACGGCAACCGCGGCGGCGACGCAGATGTAATATGAAGCACACACTCACGCACACACACACGCGTGACGTCGTCTTCGCGCTTTTTTTTTTGTGCGAGTGGCAGTTTTGGAGGCAATTAGGATGTGTGCTAGTCTGCGCAGCGACTTTTCTTTGCTTTTCTCGGCGAACTACTCTCTTCTTCTTGGAAACATGTTTCTCCTCCTTTTTTTCTTTGGAATTTTTTGGCAATCACATCTCTTTTTTTTTTTCCACCTTTTTTGCAACTGTCTATTTTCTTTTCTTTGTCCTCTGGCTGCTTGCGTGGTGTTTCCCACATTTTTTTCTCCTTGCTCTTCTTAGAGCGAAAAATGTGCGCGTGTCTTGACGCTCGAGATGCACATCTGTCTTTTTTTGTATTCTGCGAGACGGATGTGTTGTTGTAAACGGAACGCATTATGTTTCCTCCATTCTCTTATTGTTTGTTATCTCAAGCGGGACGCGCTGTGTATTTTGTTTTTCTTCTCCTTCTTTCCCCACCTATGTGTTTGGTTTCCTCCACTCCCCTCTCATTTTTGTCTACATGCGCGACAGAGGGACTTAACTTTGTCGTGCACCTCCTTCTTTCTGGACGTATCTTCATGTCCTTTCGTTTTTGTTTCTGCGTGGTAAGTGTGACGGGAGGCGTTGTAGAGCTTGCCCATGTCCTCTGTTCATCCCTTTTCCGTGGGTCTTATACACAACGGGTGGGAGCAACTTCCGTTGTTTTTTTCTCCTTTCCACCTTTTTTGTTTCTTGAATTGCTGGCACAGCAGCCCTTCGACCGCTATTAACGAGAATTATTTTTTTTCCCTCTCCCCTTTTCTCCTGCATCTCACAGTCTTACATGGCTTTTGTGCTCTTCAACGTATTTCTGTGCGTGGAATGTATCTCTTTTTTATGTATGTGCGGCGTATTGGCCTCCGCTACCCCTCTCTCGCTTCTTTCTTTACCACCACTATTTGCTTCCATGTTCTGTTCTGCCGCTGGTAAAAGAAGAGACGAAAAGCAATCAAAGTGTTTCTCTTTTTCTTTTTTTTTCTGCCGCTTCGGCTTCCCATGACGACCGGTGCTTTGCGTGTGCTACAGCAAGCCCCCCGGTTACATCAGCGGTGGAGGATAGGGAAAGAGCTTTCGCGCTGGCAGCGATACTTTCGTGGCAAGGCGTCGTCTATGACGTGCGCATCTCTCTTTACCTTTATTTTTTTTTAAACCCCTTGTAAGTAGCAAGGCGGACGTCACTTGCTTTTCAGCGCTGGTCGACGGCGCTGCTGGTCTTCTCTCTTATCCTTCCTGACTCATGACTCCACTTCCAAAAAAAAAAAAAAGAAAAGTAAAAATCTGACGGAGAATCGAATCATTTTTTTTTTTTGAGGCAGATGGGGAAGAAGAGAAAAGAAAAGTACAATAGAGTGCGTCAGCTGCTGTCTTTACAAGTCCCCACTTGCATCCCCCACCGAGCACCGATGCATGTGCTCCTCTGTTTTCTCCTTTATGTAATGTTGTTTTTCTCTTGTTCTCTCACACACACACATGTATTCCCCTGCCCTTTTGTTTCTTCTTTTACTACTCCCCCTTTTTTGGTAGGTCTGTGCGTGCTCTATCCTGCTCCGTTCTCAAAGGAATAAGGACTGCCACTAAATTGAGCAACTGCGGCTGATGGACTGGAACCCGACGCGTTCGTTGCGTGTTTTATTATTATTATCATTATTGTCTGCCCTCGTCTTCATCTCTTGTGTTTTTGTTTTTGTTTTTGTGTTTGCTTTTCATTCCTTCTTTCATTGTTCCACCTTCGTGTCGCGTTGTTCTGACAGCTATGTGTACATGCAGAAACAAAACAGAAAAAAAGTTACGGAAAATGAAAAAAAGAAGTCGAAGACAGCAAGGTGATGCCTATTACGTGCCTGCTTCACAGATTTTTTTTGTTCTGCAGCGCACAGGCACGTTGGCTGAGCTGGTGAAGATAACAGGGGACATGACGGACTGCGACCCGCGGTGACTCTCTCCTCCAGTACGCCACATGGTGCCCTTTCTGGCCGAGAGTGTCATCTGGGCCTTTGTCCTTTTCTTACTTGTGCCTCCGCAGTGTGTGTGCAAGTGTGATGTAAGAGCGGAGTGATTCGTTTGCGCACCACAGCACACACGTACACACTAGGAGGGGAGGAGTGCCTCATGGCTTTAAGCCTCAGCGACGTCGGTACAGGACGGATGTGTCTCAGCTCGAGAGACTTTGGTTTCCTTCGATAGTCTCTTCTACGCCAGCACATACACATACGCTGCCACCAGCTTCCCTTTCTCTCTTTTCTAACAATAGTTCTCTTTTTCCCCCGCTTTTTCCCGTCTTGTTATTAACGCGCTCTTCTTTATTCCAATAAACTACACGCGCCTTCACGGGCTTTTCTCCGCAGGAGAACAACACAATCTCTTCGCCTTTGGAATCTCGTTGACACAGTAACAGCCACGAAGATAGTCGTCCACGCAGCTCTGCACACAAACGCATTTGTCTGCCCCTTTTCGAAGCACCTCTCTAGCTAAAAGGAAATACATTTCTATTTCGTTCCGTAAAAAAACACAACACTCTCAGTACCACACACAAGAGAAAGGCTTCGTTTTTCCCCCCAAAAAAGTTTTTCCTTCCTTTTCCTCTTCCCCACTTTGCTTCTTCCCCCCCCTCCAAATATCAAAAATGCGCGTTGTGATCTGCGACACACCTGAGAAGGTGGCGACGTACACCTCGGAGTACGTCATCAAAGCGATCAACGACTTCAAGCCGACGGCGGACCGTCCCTTCGTGCTCGGCCTCCCGACCGGCGGCACGCCACTGAAGACGTACCAGAAGCTCATCGTCGCCTTCCGCGAGGGCCGCGTCTCCTTCAAGCATGTCGTCACCTTCAACATGGACGAGTACGTTGGCCTCCCGCAGGACCACCCCGAGAGCTACCACTACTTTATGAAGCACAACTTCTTCAACTACATCGACATCCTGGAGCACAACTGCAACATTCTCGACGGCAACGCACCCGACCTGCTTGAGGAGTGTCGGCAGTACGAGGAGAAGATCAAGGCCGCCGGTGGTATCCGCCTCTTCCTCGCCGGCATCGGCACGGACGGCCACATCGCTTTCAACGAGCCCGGGAGCAGCCTCTTCAGCCAGACGCGCGTGAAGAGTCTGAACAAGGAGACGATCGAGAGCAACGCGCGCTTCTTCGGCAACGACGCGTCGCGTGTGCCGACGATGGCCCTTACAGTCGGACTGCGGACGATCATGGAGGCGAAGGTGGTGCTCATGATCGCGACGGGGGCCGGCAAGGCGCTCGCGGTGTCGAAGTGTGTGGAGGGCAGTATTACCCACATGTGCACCGCCACGATGCTGCAGATGCATCCCTCCGCGGTGCTCTGCCTCGACGACGACGCCACGCTGGAGCTGAAGGTGCGCACGGCGCGCTACTTCAAGGATCTCCTCAAGTCGGAGAAGAATCTGGAGGAGCGGCAGAAGAACGTGAAGCGCCTGCAGGCCAAGCTGTAGAGAGGCTGTCTCTTTCTTTCTCTTTCACGTCCCTATTCCGCAGCAAAAAAACATGGGCATTTGTATGAGGCTCACCCACACACTTATAACAGAATAACCCGGACGTGTTCCAGCGGGTGTCCTGAAGTCGGCACTCCGCAATGATTGGTTCCCCTCTGCGGATTCTGCAATATCAAAAGCTATTTTCTCCTCTGTGGGTGCTGGTGGCCGTGCTCAGGCGCCAGCGAGAACAGCAACAAAAAACTAAAACGACAAAATGGAAGAGAAGAGGGGAAAAAAGGGAGAGAGGGAATTGGTGACCTTCGAAACCGCAAACAGCAAATGTGGCCAGAAGTCTCTTTTTTGTCTACTGATATCCCATCTCTGGTGTTTCGAGTTCAAGGAGGTCTACACACTGAAGTATGTGATGCGTGTGTCTTGAAACGGAAGAACAGACAGCGAAAAGGTGGAGTGAAGGAGAGTGGCAGACGGGCGAGGGGCAAATGTCGGCACTGCTTTGGCCTCCTCCGAACACCGACCTTTCCTTCTCTCAGTAGATCTCTCCCCTTTATCGCTCCACACTATAAATAGAACAAAAATTAACGAGTTGTCTCTCTTGCCGGCGTGACTCATGGCGCCTTAAGCGACACACGCATTCGTTTCTCTTTTCCTTTTCCTGTTTTCCCCTTTTTTTTTTTTTTTTTTGCGACCCCCACATTTTTTTTTTTTTTTTTTTTTTTTTTTTTTTTTTTTTTTTTTTTTAGCTCGACGTTCTCGCCCATCCCCGCTCCTGTCTTGACCATAATTTTTTTTACTGTTTCCTCTTTTGCTTGAACCAGACGAGAGAATGAAAGGCGGTGGAGAAGAGAGAGAGAGTCCTACGTCGATGAAACGTTACGTACAGACTAACAAACACAAACACACGAATAAAAAAAAAACCCGACTTTTTTAAAGATGTGAACGATGAACAAAAGAGAAGGAGCACAGACAAACTGAGCCCTGCTTCAGTGGCCTTAATTTCTCTTTTCCTCTTCTCTTTTTTTTTTCTCCCTACTATTACTTTTCGATGGTAATTTCAATGGGTGCGTACGAACGATTTTTATTGTAGTGGTGCAGTGGAGCTGCGTCAAAATTTTCTTTTTTAATTGAGAACAAGTCGAATACTAGAGAAAGAGAGATGCACGATGAAAGTGGCTGTGCGGTGCAGGTTTTATTCTCTCTTTCACAGCAACGGGAGGATAGAAGTCTTTAAATCAATACTGTCTTTTGTTGGAGGGACAATTATGTTTCCTTGTAGAGTCCAAAGTGTATAGCTGTCACGAAACGCCAACGTAGTGTTAATACAATCTTTTGTGGAATAGGTAGGGTAGCTCTGTTGGTCAAGCACTGCTGAGTATCTTGCTGCGGCATGCAGCTTAGAGTTGTACGAGACCGTCGGTCTTCTTTCGTCTGTGTTGCGACTGCTCCTCTCCTCTTTTTTCTCCTTCCTTTCCTCTCCTATTCTTGTGCGTATGTGTGTGTTTGTGTGTGTGTGTGTGTGTGCTCTTCAAATCTTACTGAAAAAAACAAAAGCTGAAGCCGCTCCTCACGTCTATGGAGGCGGGTGGCAGCGCTACTGAAACCCACACGAGTGCGACACGCACCAGCCAGGAAAGCACGTCAATCCCCACCGTGCGGTATGCGGCCGCTTCGCCGGTGATGGAGGCGGCAGCAGACGACACCGCCGCAACAGCCACACCTGACGTGTTGTACTCCTGCATGTCCTCTGGGGGTGGCAGCAGATCGTATTCACGTGATACCTCTGCCACAACCTCTCTACTGCGTGCGTCAACACATCCCTCACCGGAGGCATCTCCCTCTCCTACGGGTGCTGCTAGAGGGCAGAATTACTCACCACTGCGCACGACGCCTTCACCCATACACAGCAGCATAAATGCCGCTACCGCATCCCCAGCTCGCCGGAGTCCCCAGCGCATTAACAGCGCAGCCGCCACCCCCACCGCACAGATGATGACGACTGCTGCTGCTGCTGCTGCAGCCACCAGCGCCACCACTTCCATCGACGCAGTACCGTGGTCGACGTCGATCCGCCAGCGTCTCTTCGATCGCGTCTTTACACCCAACGCGTCGCCGTGGATGAGCTTCTCGAGCGCACTGGGCTGGGAGGCCAACGACCGCTGGAGCTTCTCGGATGACGAGGAGGGAGAGAGGAACGCGTTGCGGGGCGGTAGTGACGCGAGAGAGGACAGCGGTGGTGCGCGAGAGCGGCGTGAAGCGGCCACGGCGGTGGCAGGCGATGAGCGTCGTCCCTTGCTGGGTAGCTACGGGTCGTCAAGCCCCTCTGGTATTGTTGGCGGTGCCAGTGCGTCGCCGTCGCGGGTCCAGCAGTCGGAGCGGCCGGCTCAGCGCTCGTGTCTGCGCCGCCTTCGTCGACACATTCGCCGCCACGCCGGCTGGCATTTCTTTCTTGCCGCCTTCATCTCTCTCCAGCTGTCCGCCGTGCTGGTGGTGGTGGGCGGCGTCGTAGCGTTGCGTACCGCCTACCCCGACGTGCTGCTGCACCTGCGTCCGTGGGGTATCGCCTCGTGCGCTTGCGGCGGTGGCATCGCAACCGTCTCTGTCGCTCTGGTATTGTCTCTTCGCAAGAAGGGCCCTACTATCCGCCATGGCCGCCGTGGCGGTGCTCTTCTGCCTCTTGGTGGTCCTGGTAGTTTTGTGCGTCGGCGCCGCGTGGTTCACGTGGATCGCCTGGGAGGCCGATGCGCGTCGCGGTCTTCCACTTGTCACGGCGGCGTGGGAGGCGGCCACCGCCGAGACGTACCGCCGCGCCGCTGCGGGAGAGGCGACGGATACGAGCCCCATTTGTGTCTTCCAAGCCGCGCATGCGTGCTCGGGCTTTCGGTACGGCTGCTGCAACGCGGCGGAGTGCTTTGATGCGTCTTCCACCTCTGCATCTTCTCTGCCAGGCAGTGGCGTGGGTGACGCGGTGCCGGAGTGGGTGCTAATGGTCTGCCCAATTTGCCGTGATGGCGACGCTGCTGCTGCTGCTGCTGCTGCTGCTGCTGTTAACGGCAGCGACAGCGGCTTGAGCGTGTACAACGGGGCTCCTGTGATGTGCACCATGGCGCTGCTGCCGCTGCTGCTGCGCACGGTGGCTCCGTATGCTATCCTCAACGGTGTGGCGCTCTGCGTTGCTGTGGGGGCGGTGGTGTGGGCACGGCTGCTGCACCGCGCAGTAAAGCAGCGACGTGGGGCTGTGGCCGGCAGTGCAGGTCGGTCAGAGTGGCGGAGCCCATGAAGGGCGTTGCGTTTATGGAACGTGCAGTGTTCGACGCGTGCCACTCTGAAAAGTCGACTGTGTCAAAAATAGTCGCTTTTGTTTTCTCGTTGCTGCTGCTGCTGCTCGTGAAGGCAGTCGAGGGTGAGGTAACGACAATCCCGGTACAACTTATTCTTCTTTGTACCTTGATTTTCCTTGTGGTCATTCTTCTCTCGCGTACTAAGCGCACTGTTGGGGTAAGTCAACGCCATCGTATGCGTCGCCCCCTCCATGCAGTCTGTTTCTTTTTCTTTATTTCCTGCTCTTTTCTTACCTAGAAATATGAGCGACGTTCACCAGCTCACCAAAACCCCTAAAGGAAGCTAAAGGGGCTTCGTGTTTTTTTATTGCCGAAGCGAAGCAAAGTAAAGCAACTGCTCTTCTCTTAGTGGAGTGTGGTTTCGCTGTAATGCTGCATCGTGGTTTTTTTCTTTCTTAAAAGCTGATCTCTCTTACCCTCTCTCTCCCTCTCTCAACTCTTTCGTTGCGTTCCTCTTATATCGCCATCGCAGTCCCAATCGTGCCAGTTCATTTCCACATCTTGTTTTTTTCTTTTTCCTACATTATTTTTCGTATCTACACCCACACACTCAAAGCACAGTCATACACACACGTATCCACAAGATGCAGCCCAAGCAGAAGGCCGCTCTCGGCATCAACGGCACCCGCACCAACGGCATCGCCGTGCGGCGTGAGAACGTGACGGCTGCCATGGCCGTCGCCAACGTTGTGAAGTCGTCCCTCGGCCCCATCGGGCTGGACAAGATGCTGGTGGATGATATCGGCGATGTGGTGGTCACCAACGACGGCGCGACGATCCTGAAGAGCCTCGACGTCGAGCACCCCGCGGCGCGCCTTCTCGTCGACCTCGCCCAGCTGCAGGATAAGGAGATTGGCGACGGCACCACGTCTGTCGTTATTCTTGCTGCTGAGCTGCTGAAGCGTGCGCAGGACCTTGTGAGCCAGGGCATCCATGCTACGAGCATCATCGCCGGCTACAAGCTCGCCATGCGGGAGGCGCTGCGGTACATGAACGACAACCTTTGCTGCACCGTGGACAGCCTGGGCAAGGATGTGCTGCTGAGCGTGGCCCGCACCTCGATGTCGAGCAAGATTCTGAACAACGACGCCGATCTCTTCTCGAAGATTGTAGTCGATGCCATCATGTCGGTCAAGACAGTCAACGACTTCGGCGATGTTGTGTACCCCCGCAAGGCGGTGTCCATCCTGCTGCAGCACGGCAAGAGTCTGCACGAGTCGCGCCTGGTGCAGGGCTTCGCAATGAATCTGTCCCGCGCCGCGCAGGGCATGCCAACCTCCGTCAAGGACGCCAAGATCGCCCTCCTCGACTTCGATCTGCGCGCCGTGAAGATGAAGCTGGGCATCAACATCACCATCAACGACCCTTCCAAGGCCGAGGCGATCCGCCAGCGCGAGCTCGACATCACGAAGGAGCGCATCCAGAAGATGATCGAGGCCGGCGCCAACGTGATCATGACGACGTGGGGCATCGAGGACAGCATGATGAAGTACATGGTCGACAAGAACGTGCTTGGTGTGCGCCGGGTAAAGAAGGACGACCTCCGTCGCATCGCCAAGACGACCGGAGCGCAGGTGGTGCACACCATGTCGGACCTCGAGGGCGAGGAGGTGTTCGACCAGAAGTGGCTCGGCCGCGCCGAGAAGGTCTACGAAGAGCACATCGGCGACGACGACTGCATCGTCATCACCGGCACGACGAACGCCGTCTGCGCCACGAATTATCTGCCGCGGCGCGAACTACTTTATGCTGGAGGAGATGGAGCGTGCACTGAACGATGCGCTGTGGGCTGTTGCACGCACCTGCGATGCCAGCTCCGTCGTCGCCGGTGGCGGTGCTGTGGAGGCGGCCGTCTCCGTCTACCTCGACAACTTTGCCCGCACACTGAGCTCGCGCGAGCAGCTGGCGGTGGCCGAGTACGCCGAGGCGCTGCTGGTGATCCCGAAGGTGCTCGCTCTCAACGCTGCGTTGGACGCGACGGAGCTGGTGGCGAAGCTGCGTGTCGAGCACACGCAGGCGCAGAGCAGCGGTCAGCAGAGTGAGGCGCGCTTCACCGGGCTGGACCTGCAGAATGGTCAGCTCCGCAACAATATCAAGGCCGGCGTGCTGGAGCCGAAGCCGAGCAAGATCAAGTCCCTCCAGTTCGCAACGGAGGCGGCCGTGACGGTGCTGCGCATCGACGACTGCGTGCGCCTGAACCCCGATGAGGAGGAGCAGCAGCGTTAAGGACGGGGAACGTGTGGGCAGCTGTGCGTGCGAGTCAATCTTTGCTCTTGTTTCCCCGGATGCTCCGCGATTGGTGTCTGTGTGTGTGTGTATGTGCGTGTGTGCGTGAGGCTGTGCGCACTTCCGCGTCTGCTACGCTGTGGCGGCGGAGCGACTTATAGAAGATGGCTTGTTGGTTGGAGTGGAAAGTGGTGTGGTAGATATCGCAGCAACGCGCATTGGGAAAGAACGAGGAAGGAGACGATTGTGAGACTTGCGGCGCCGCAAACAAACGCATTCAGTGAGGACGTGCGCGATTGCCACAACAAAGAGGCAACAGCAACTCTCCGCACGGAAGCACTGTTGTTCTGTTTTTTTTTTTAGCACTGGCCGCCTACCTCTCACGTCCGTCACTTTTTGTTTCTGTTGTACTCCTTCGCTTTGAAGTTGCCGATGAAGTTGTTAGCGTTCTCCGTACATCTCCCTCTGTTTGTCTTTTTTTTTTTCATGCTGGTTTAATAGAGTACCCGACATTTTTTCATTTATTGGTTTTGTCTCTGTGTGTGTGTCTTCGGCTGTGTTTTTTTTTTTTGTGGTTTACACGTTGGTGTTGAAGGTCTCTGCGCGGGGCGGCGCGTTGTGGTGGCTCTCTGAGGTGCGCGCGCCTCTTCGCGCACTGTGGCTGCCTAAGTAATGTTAAAAAGAAATGAAGATGAATATTTGTTCTTTTCTCCATATCGCTCGTGGGCGTCGTGTCCGTGCTGCTGCGTCTCACGCCACACTCGGCGCTGGAGAGAAACAAAGTGACGAAAAAAAACAAAATTATTATGAGGAATATATAAGCAGAGAGAGCGCGCGCGTGCGTGGGAATATTAAAGCGCACACGCGAAACGCGTGACCTACATGACTTGCCGTTGTCTCGGCGCCTGTGCACTGCGCGTAGGCGGTGCCATGCGCGTGTCGACGTCTCTTACATCTTCATGAGGCGATGGCTGAAGCCGTCTGTTGCAAAGCGGACCGCAGCAACGTCGCTCTAACGTCTCTTGTGGATGTAGGGGGTTTGTTGGGAAGATTGTTTGCTCTTTTCAACAGCCCTTCCACTTATAGGAGTGAAAAGCACGTGTCTGCATCTTCTGCCCTTTTAAGGAGCGTGCACAGTATGTTGCTGCTTTCTGTTTGTCAAGAAAGCGGCAAAGCAAGACGCATGGGATGACTTTGCATTGCTTCTTGCTGTAGTGCCGTGCCTCCAGCGTCGAATGCATGAATGGTTCTACACCTTTCACTCACACTATTGTGATCTTTCCCTTTTTTCCGGCCTTTTGCTTCTTCACGCTCACTTGCGCACACCCGTCTTTTTTCTCTCTCGTTGAACTTTGCTCTACCCTTCGCACTGCTAATTTACCCCTACTGCACGCGAAACAATACGCCTTGTCCACCGAATACTACCGCAGGTGTACCCATACCTGTCATTTCCCCTTAAGGAAAAAAAAAACTATAATCAGCTTCCTGTGTTATTTTCATCTTGTTTTATCTTCGCTCTTATTTTTTTAATTTCTGTGTTCTGAACTTGTTTTTTTTTTTCGGCTTGCGCTGTTTGCCGCTGTGTTCCGCCTTAGTGACTTCATTGACTGTTAAGGAAGAGAAGAGAGACTACCATTCTTCACAGACACATTCATCGACACACACTCAAATACACACAATTGCACGGCTACAGCTTACGTGTTTATTTTTCTTCTTTCTTTTCTCTTAACTATTTTGTCTTTTGCCCCCTCTGAAGCTCCGGCTTTCGCATCTGAGTTTCGCTTTTTTTTTTTTTTTGCCCTTTTCTTTCTCTTCCGGCGCCGTTTGCGGAAAGCTTTTATCTTTTTTTTTCCCCCTTGTGGTTTGTCATCTTTTGCTGGTTTTACTCACCGTGTCTGACATCCGCCTTGCCCTCCGCCACCCACCATCCATTCTCTCTCTCATCCCCTTCTGCCACAGTCGCCACGCTTCCTTGTCCTGTGGGTTTCTCGTAGAGGAGCCACCTACACAAGCTGGGAAGGTGCGACACGTAAAGAGATTCTTCGCGCAGGAGCGGCAGAGAGATTTTTTTTCTTGTGTCCATAGCGCTCTTCTTGGGCGTGTTCAACTGCAGTCATCCTCGCCTTCTCACGTCCACTCTGAACGAAGGAAAGAGGAGTGTAAGAAGAATTTATTGAACTGAAAAGAGGAAAAAGAAAGAAAAGTCGACAAGTAAAAGAAGAGAGAGGTTCTTTGCGTCATTACCAAGACCACACACAAAAACCAACAGCACCATTAAAGATTTACCTCTTGTCAGCCCTCTACGTTACATTTTTGGAGGCAAATTTGAATCTCTTCTTTATTCCTTCTTCCGGCTTTACCAACGCCTTCTTCACGCCTGCGCATACGCGATTCTTCGTTTTCATTTTCCCCTGTAACAAAAAAAAAAGGAGAAACACACTTCCTTGTTGACTTGAGTATCCCCTTTTTGTTCTTCTATCTGCACTTCCTTCTCTGATTTTTTTTTTCCCTGTCTAGTCGCTGTCCCCTCTCTTCCCACTTCCCGCGGACTTTGGCTTTGCAGATTCCACATTTTTCACATCAGCTTTATCTTTACTATAAAAAAACAACAACCACACAAAACAAAACAGGGAAAAGAGAATACTCTTGTTGTGACAAGTCGGCCTACCTCACAACCAGTGGCCCCATCGCCTTTTTTTTTTTTACTTTTCTCTTTTTTTTTTTGTTTTCATTGCCTTTTCCTTGCCGGGAAGTGTACATAGTCTCGAGCGTTCCCTGCAGCCTTTTTTTCCCCCTTTGAGAGTGGTTCAACGGTTTTAGTCTGTGTGTGTGTGACGTCATCGAAGAGAAGGAGTTAAAAAAGAGAAGAAAGAGAGAGAGACAAAGGCAAAAAATAAATAAATTTACAACAACAACAAAAAAACCAGGGAAAAAGAAGAATCTTACTTCACAGACTTTTTTTTCTTTTTCAAATCGCCTCTTCTGAGGAGATTTGTGGCAGAGGCGTCGTCTCTACCGTACTTACCCTTCGTTCTTCATTTATTTATTCATTTGTTGTTCCTCTGTACCTCTCTCACGAAATTATATATAAGAAAAAAAAAGAAGAAAACACTAACAATAACGTGTTAACGTAACGAGCATCGGCTACTTGTTAAGTTAATGGTTATTGGTTCGCTTTAAAGGAAAAAAAAATCACATTGTCAGCCTACACTCCCTTGGTCACACACACAATCTTATAAGTATCAGTCATTACCGTCATTATTTTTTTATAATTTGTTTTCCCCGCTTCACCGGGTCCAAATTCTTTGAGTTACCACTTAGCTGCCTTTCCTTCGCCTGCAAGGAAAAAAAAACCTTCAAAGCAATCAAGACCAGAAAAAAAAAAGAAACAAGAAAAAAAAAGAGAACGATAAAAAGGCGAGTGCTAGTTAAAAAAAGAAAGATCGAGAAAGAGATACATATTCGCCTTCTCCCTTTCTTCTTTTGCACTGTGCACGTGTGGATCAGCGAAGAAAAAGAACAACAACTCGCCGTTGTGTTCCAGTGTGTGTGTCGGTGTCTCACACTTTGAGACCGGACCATAACGCTCTATCAGCTTGGAAAGCACTCTTCGAATCTTGGCCACTTACTTTACGTTCTCTACTTTTTTTTTCTTTGGCCTTTACCCACCTGCTTTGCCTGTTTTCGTTTCCTTCCACCCTTTTTTTCTCTCTGTACAGCTGCGTGTGTGCGTGTTTGTGTGGGGCGTGTGCGCGCTTGTTGCCAAGTTGTGGAGACAACCTATAGAGCCCCACACACACAAACACCTGTCTGCTATCTATTCCCCTTCCTTTTTTTTTTTCACTGGTAAAGAGCGAAGAGCGGTCTTTATACACACATTCCTCACGCAGCGCCTGTACAGCTGGAGGACTTCGAGAAGAGAGAACGAAGAAACGAAAAAAAAAAGAAAAAGAAAAGGAGAAAGAAAGAGAAAAGAGGATAATTACTCAAACAACATCAACGACAAAAATAGTTGTTGTGGAAACTATTGAGGAGAAAGAGAGACAGAGGAACGCAAAGCAAGGAGCTGGTGCACTCACAGAAAAGAAAAAAAGGCGAAGTATACTTACCTGACTTGTTTTCCTTTTCTGCGCTTCCTTTCCTTTCTTTTTTCCCCCCGTTTTTTTCCCTTTCTGGTTGTTGTCGTCGTCGTGTGCGACTGTGTTGGTGCACATTTCTTGTCGAGACTGTGTTTTTTTTTTTTCTCTTTTCATTCTCACCACCTGTTTGCCTGTTGCCAAGCTGAGACTTGTTCTTTTACTGTTGTCTCTTTCTTGTTACACTTATTATACATCTCAGGCCACTCAAGAGAAAAATCAAAAAAAAAATAGCAGTCACTTAAGAAAATCGTGTAGGTGGTACTTTGTTTTGTTGTAGCTCTTTGACTATTTATCGCTCTCTCCCTCGCATTTTTTTATTTATTTCTAATTTTGTCATTGGTGTTGTAGTGAGCTTTCATCTGCCGTTGATTCTGTTTGTTCCCCATCTGCCGGAGTGTCCAGAGCTGGTCAGCTTTTTCTATTTATCTCTCTCCCTTCCTGTGATCCCTGTGGTGTGACAAACAAACTTGTTTTAAATCTTCACACACGAGGCCATTACAGCAAGCGACGAGCGATTAAAAAAAAAAGAGAGAAAGAAAGAGAACTAAGCGGTTGCATCCCGCGTCTCCTTTTCACTTGTTGTTATTGTCGTTGAGTTCTTTACAGCGCGTTACGTGTTGCGCCACTCACTGTCGTCACACATTTTTTTTTCTCGGTTCAATACATCCATTACAGCAACTGACTAAAGCAGTGGACGTCGACGTCTGGACCGAAAAAGACAGACATTCCGACGAGCTGTTTTTTTTTTTTGGATATCGTTGAACGAAGAAGTTCTCCTTCCTTTTCCTCCCATTTTTTCTTCTATTTCTCTCTCTGTACTAAGATACTTCGTGTATCTAACTAATTTTTTTTTTCTTTGTTCTGTTTTCACATTGTTGCCGCAGGTGAAAGCACCTTTTTTTGTTCTCTGTTCTTTGCAACGCTTGACCTCCCTTCTTTGTTTCTTTTATTATTTGTTTCATCTACGCGTTTCGCTCTCTTCGCTCCCTTCCCGTTTTTCTTTACTGGTTTCATATTTCAAAAAGGAAAAAAATACCTACAATAACAAAAATTGTTTCCGCTTTCACAGACTCAATTACAAGGACCCAATCCGGGCTCTGATATTTTATTGAAGTAGAAAAAAAAAAGGAAACACACGCTACGCAGTTTACCTATCCACATATATTTTCTATTTCAGAACAGTGCTGCCAAGAATACAAAGACACAAGCGAGCAGTCAAAGCAGTAGACTTTTCTGCGATCGTCCTCAGCGCGTCTTCGAGTCTTTTCACGTTTTACTTTTGAACAATCGGGCACACCACTCTTCACCACTCATAGTATTTACTTTATTGTCAAACGTCTTTATATAAACAAAAGAAAAAATTTTTTTTAAAAGCCCGCACGAGTATTCTGTCGTTTTTTTTTCTCTTTTGTCGTATATTCACTATCACTTTCATTGTTTTTTTTTCTTCTTTTCTTTCTTTTTTTGAGCACAGAGGATTGGCTCTTGCGCACGATGACTGCCATCAGCCCCTTCACCGCTGTGCCAGAGGAGCGCCACCTCTCGCTGCTCTCCTCGAAGAAGAACAGCATCTCCGACGTGGACGGCATGACGGAGTCGCAGCTGCAGGCCCGGTTAGAGGTGCCGGTGACGAGTGGGGCCAGCGCAGATGATTCGCGTGGCCTCCCCACCCCCGAGTGCGACTCCATCGACCTTAAGGTGGCGGCTGCCTCGCGTTGGGCGTCGGTGCAGGAGGCGCTGGAGGCCTGCCTCGATCCCTTCTTCCTCGCCGGCCAGGCCAGCGTGAAAGATGACAAAATTGTGGAGGAGCTGACGACGCTGCTGGACACCTCGCTGACGGCCCACGTGCCGGCGGTGGCGGGCCTCGCCTTTCTGCAGCCCTTCTTCAGCGGCTGCACCCGCAGTGAACGTCTGGACGCCGTGCTGCACGCAGCTCGCGTGTCGAACAAGCTGCTGCTGCGCGATGACCTCCCGGTGCCCTCCTCGAGCGGGTGGATGCTGTCGGTCGACGAGGCAGAGGCGGCGAGCTTGCGTGTCGGACCGCGCAGCCACGCCGAGGGTGTCAACCGGAGCCTTCTTTCGCTGGAGCGGCGGCACAGCGGGGTGGACTGCGACGAGGCGGTGCGTGCGCTCTCCCACGCCCAGCTGCAGGCCACCGTCCCGCACCACCGCATCGTCAAGGTGGAGCGGAGCGAGGCGCCTGGCGTCGTGCGTGCCGTCTTCGTCTCCCCCGCGGCGGCCGACCGCGCCTACGCCGTGTGGCGCGCGCACGCCCCCCACGCCGACCTTCGCGTGACGCGTGTGGGCGGCGGTGCGACAGCGGCCCCTCCCCGCCCCCTCCCCACTCCGCCACGCCCGGCATCGGAAGCACGTCTCGCGACTGCCGCTGCGGCTGCTGCGGCTGCTGCTGCGGCGCTGCGGTGCCCGCGTATCGTGGATGAGGCACCGCTGTGTCCCTCCAGCGTCGACAACGCCTCAGGGCTGTCTGGTAAGGCGTCCGCCTCGTCCTTCGCGCCGGCCGCTGCGGTGCCGCGTGTGGCGATGCCGAAGCCGCCGCCGGCGATCGATGCCGCGCTGCCCGCGCCGGTCAAGCCCGCCGCCTCCGCTGCCGCGAGCTCCGACCCGAGCACGACGAGCACCACGCCGTCGCCGGAGAACAGCACCGGCAAGTCCAAGTTCAACATGAACGCGACGCCCTTCCTTCCGAAGGGCGTTCTGGAAGCGCAGTTGGCGGCTGCGATGCCGTCGGCTGCTGGGCGGTGGGTGCGAGGCAGCCGTCCGCGCCGTCTCCCGGGCTGCGAGGACATTGTTGGCTCGCCCATGGACACCAGCGAGGCCCTGGCAAACCAGATGCTGATGGACTCCAGCACGGGGTGGATGTACCCCGCCCTCGACGCCTACAACACCCCCGCATGGGCCAACAAGTTCACCGCGGTGGACGGGTGGGCTGAGACGGGGATGGTGAACGCCTGCAACGAGGCGGCGGTGCGGCAGGAGGCGCCGATAATGCCGGCGCGTCCGACGGCGGTGGGCGGCGAGATGCCCGTTGCGCCGTGCGCGTTGGGCGACTCGCCGCGCATGAAGGAGCTGCAGCCCGTTGGCGGCGTGAAGGGTGCGGCGCGCTTCGACCTCTACCCGCCCCGCCCGGTGACCATGTCTCTGCCCTCCGAGCAGGCCGGCAGCTGCGCGGGTTACGACGGCGTTGGGCCGGCCCACGCCTCTCCCCTCTCGCAGACGTCGCCCGCTACGCTCTCCACCTCGCGCCGCCATCGCCACGACCCGTACAGCCCGTCTGGCTTTGTGCTGTGCGCCGAGAGCAGCTGCGCCTCCTCGCTGTCGCACCCGCCAGGTGCAGCGAGCGCGGTGTCTCCGGGGTCGAACCGGCTGCTCTTTGCGGGTTCGCTGACGAGCGAGCGGATGGCTGCCAGCTTCTGCTTCGAGGACCCACTCATCAAGGCATCGGCACGCCGTCGCGAGCGCCGCCGTCAGCAACGCGCCGCGGAGGCGAACGGCGAGATGGAGGAGGCGGCCCGCACGTCGTCGTCGGAGGCGGAGAGCACGCTGTCCGGGCTGGAGGGCCGCCAGAGGGCTGCGAGTGGATCGGACCGCAGCAGCGACAGCGGCGACGCCGTCGAGACGTGCCAGACTGGCGCCGTGCACAAGGCGGCAGCTGTGGCGAACACTGTTGCCGCTGCCGCTGAGGGAGTAGAGGGCTGCTGCTGCTGCTGCCGCGCCAGCGCCTGCTGCTGCTCCTGTGGAGGAGGCAGCTCCTGTGCCAAAGTCGTACGCGGAGGCGTTGCGGCTGAAGGCGAAGGCTCCGCCCGCGATCGCCGTCCTCGCGGTGAAGTCGGCTAAGGTCGAGGGTGCCGAGAGGCCAACGAAGGCACCTGCCACAGCCGCTGCTGACAAGAAGTTGGGGGCTGCGAAGGGCAAGGCGACGGTGGCATCAGCAGCGGCCATCAAGTCAAAGAAGGCAAGCGCCACGGCGTAGAGGGTTTTACGTATGTGGGTGCTTTCTCGCGGTGCTCGTTAATTTGCGGAGAAGAAAGGGTTGTGAATCACCGCATGACACTCGGATCCCCCATACCGTCATCTTTTTTTGTTTTAAGTGTTGGCTGTACCTTTAAAAGAAGCGCCATAATATATATTACCCCAGTTTTGACTAATTTTTGTTTTCCCTGACTTCTCTCTCTCCTTTTTTTTTTTTCTCCTTTCGGTAATTCCAACGCTTTCATCGCTGCTAACTTTTTTTCTTATTTTCTTATACACGCTGGATCGGCGTGTTCTGCTTTTGTGTGTTCTTCCGTCTTTTTTTTCTTATTTTTTTACCTTCCACCGTTTTTGTGTTCCCTAAGTTGACAGCGACCGCTGCTGCGCATGCGGCGTAACTTCTTTTCTTTCTTTCTTCTCTTTTTCTGTTTTTTATTTTCTTTTCAAGGAATAGGTTAGTTAGCGTAGGTATAGAGTCTCTAGGGCCAAGAGAAGAGGGGGCCGGAGTGGGCTGGAGCGGACGAGCCGGGTGCCGTCGCGATGCGTGTCGCTTCTCTGCTATGTTAGAACCTCTGCCTCCTCCCTCTGCGTAGCTGCTCGGCGCAGTGGCCCGCGTACTGGCCCGCCTCAGATGGTGTTGTGTACGTGCGGTCGCTGCTGCTGCTAACAGTCTTGCTGCAGGAAAGGGGAGGGTAAGGTGCGGTAGAGAAGCGCGGCGCACGCGGTTGGTGCTGCTGGGGAATCTCATTTCTTGTCTTGGCAGGGCACTAAGGCGCGGTGTAATAAGTAACTCAAGAATGGGTGGTGACGGAGGTTTGAGGGGCAGGAGGGATTGGTGTGAGTGCGAGCAGGTCCTACTCGCGTTGCTGTTCTCGCTTTCTCATCATACCTCCCGATACGACGCACAGCAGCGTGAGGCGAAACGACGAGTTGTGGTGCGGCGCGGCGGAAGCCACATCAAAGTGTTGCGGCCGCGAGTGCCAGGTGTGAGAGAGAGAAGAGGCTCTTCACAGAGGCTTGTTTCTGCACATTCCCGATGCGCGCGTGTGTGTGCCGTTTTGTTTTTTAAAACCCTCTCCGTCTCCTGTTTGAGTTTCCCCCGCGCGCTTCCGACTTCCCCGTGCCGTTCGCGGTCACAACTGAAATTTCGCCAGCCTACGCCGGTCCCTTAAAAGAAAAGAAAAATAAGAGTCACAAGATCTTATATTCGTTTTTCTCTTACACGTAGGCTTGTATGGTAAACAAAAGGAAAAGAGAAAGAAATCCAATTAACAATAGGATGTATTGTAGGAGCGTTCCTTTTTTTTTTTTGCCTTTTTTTTTGAATCTTGTCAATTGTTTCTCTGTACTGTAATTCTCCTTCTTTTTTTCTATAATTTGATTTGCGCTGTCTTCCACTTGCGCTTCTTTGTTGAGTACGTTGTCTGTGTTATGGAGGTAAAGCAAGGGCATCTGCGACTCTATGCGCTCTGCTCTCTGCTCTCCCGATTTCTGCCCTTCCCTTCTGGTGTTTTCATCGCATTGATAGAAGGAGTAATCCGACAAAAAACAACAGCACGAGAGAGCTGAGGACTGTGCTGCGGCACAAGAACGGCCATGAGAATGAGGGTAGAAAGACACCGAGGACGCAGACCTCCCAAACACGCGTAAAATGGACGGTCTATTTCTTTTCCTTTTTTTTTCTTTTCAAGCCCTGCAACTCACACAGCAACGTGGGATGCAGATGTGAAATGGGGGAGGGAGAGAGAGAAAGTCGGAAACGCTGTTTTTGGTGTTCTGTTCTTCTCACTATTTTTTTTTGTCTGTTGCTGCTTCTCTTCGGTGTTTTTATCTCTTTGTTTCCTTCTCTGCCGCTACCTGAAGCTATCAGAAAGCTTGGAAGAGAGAAAAAAAGGACGTGTATGAAACGGTATAGAAAAAGCTAAGGGTGAAAAAAATAAGAGGAGCAAAGACAGAGAATTGCCGACATCACGCGCCGTGGTGGTGCACGACGTTTTACTAAAAAGAAACAAAACACTCGAAGTGGTAAAAATATATTTGCGATTATGTCTCTTTTTTTCTTCTTCTACTCTACTGCGTAGCACGCTCTTCTTACCTACCGTGAAGAGAGAGAGAGAGAGCAGATGGGGAGACTGCTCTGTGAGCAGCGTGCGCTCTTCGGGACATGGTTGCTTGTTTTTATCTTCTCGAGAGTGACGAAGAAACCGCTTTAGGTTCCGCCTGTGTTCGGCAACGCGGTTCCGTTTCTTCTTTTTTTGTTGCTCTTCAGTGGGGTGTGTTGGTGAGTGCTATTCGCGACTATTTTTCTCAACTTGTACCAACACGAAGAACAAGGAAACCTGTTTCAGCATCTTTTTGTTAATAAAAGTACATATTTGTCAGCACTAGTGTTTGTTCAAGCGCGTCTCAGGCCGGTTGGGCGACGAGGTGCGGCAAAATTCAGCGTGTTCAGAAGCATTTCCTGTGGGTTTTTTGTGTTTGTGTGCTTGGGCATGTTCGACTACCTTGAACAAAAAACAGAGAAAAAGTGAAGAGTCTCTCTCGTGCTTACAACGAACGTTTCGTCCTTGTTTTACTTTTCCTTTTTCTTTTCTTTTTTCTTTTTTGACGCTGTTCCGCCTTCAAGAAATATTGAGCGCAGTTACAATGAACAAGAAAAAAAAAAACTGATTATTTTCTCTTTTGTTTTCCTCTGCTCCTCCTCTACTCCACTCTTTTTTTTTCCCCCTCGTGCCCTTGACGTTGATGTCCGGTACTCTATTCCCTTAGCTGTGATCTTTTTCCGTTCTCCCCCTCACCCTCCCTTTTTCTCTGTCTCTTCATCTACCAGCGTATCAACAGCAGCTCGTCCCTCTTCTCTTTGATCACTGCTCGCCAAACATTTTACTTTTCAGTGTTCTACGTCTGGGTTTCTTTTCCTCCAGTAAGGGTTACTGAGGACGAGCCGTTGCTCATGGTTTCACGTAATAATTTGTTTTGCTGTTCTCTAGGTTTTTTATTCCAAGCAAGTTTTTTTTTTATAGTTTTAATTTGCTTTTCTTTCTTCCACTTGAGTGATTCCTCCCCGCTAAGCGTGGTGCATTCGATGTTGCTCTTCTAAACACAGTTAAAACTTTTTAGTGTCTCAGCAGGGCAACGGTTTTAAAGCTGATGTGTGTTCGTGTGCGCGTGTGCGTTTTAAGCGGCAACACCCATGTGGTTGTTGTGCAACCTCCGTGCGCGCATCGTGAACAAACGAATTACGGGGGGAAAAAAAAGTAGAGGAGAGGCGAGAGAGAGAGACAGAAAAAGCAACAACAAGGCTAGCGGTGATCTTGTGGCGGTGTACAGAGGAGGAGAGAGTGGGATGCATCTCTTCCATCTGCTGTGCCGTCTCGTTTGAGTAAGGAGAACCGCCGCTGCTCTCTTCTCTCCCTCTTCTTGCTAACATTTTTTTTCTCTGCTTGTTCACAGGCGTGTCGAAAGACTTTTGTTTTTCCGGCTCGGAGTTTTTTTTAGGGGGAAGATCAGATTCAAAGTTCTGGGATTTCAGTTTTCTTTTCCTTTTTTTTGTTTTGAGTGGTTTCGAATAAGGCGGTGGCACTACCATGCATCAGTGAAGTGGAAAAAAAAAAAAAAAAACAGTATGCGCCACCGCCCCGTTCGATCCACACTGGCCTCCCTTCTTAAATTCGCACCCACCCACGAACACAATCAGCCGAAAGCATCGCACGCCAACGGAAGGAGGCAACACCAACGATAACGAAATAAAACAAAGAAGAGAGCGTACGTTGAAGCAACAACAATAAAAAAAAAAAACTTTTCTAGATTGTTTTGAGGCAGGTACACGTTGTTATGCGTGTGGGGAGGCAAATTGCATAAGAGAGAGGTAACGGTGCGCTAAAACGGGGACCTGTTGCTGTGAATGTGTGTGTGTGTGTGTGTGCTTGCGACTGGTGCTGCAACCCTCCCTCTCTCTTCGCCGACTCCACAGAACCGCCTTTCTTCTTTCTTTTGTGTGTTCTCTTCGCGTACGCAGTAGTATTGAGAAAATAAAAACGGAACGGATCTTTGACTTCGTGAGCGCAATAGTGAGAAGAGGAGAGAGAATAAACAAGAAAAGGATGAGTCTCCTCCCGCCTCCAACAAAAGAAGAGAAAAAAAAAGAAGAAAACAATCTGAATAAACAACAACTTGCGTCAAAAGAGACGAGAGGCGATGTTTTCTCTCTTTTTTTTTTTGGTGTAGTATCTGTTCTCTTAGATCAGCTTGAGTTGCAGCTATGACAGCTCGGGTCTGCAGTTCTTATGTCCTTCTCGTATTTTTTTTTCTTTCTTTGCGTTTACACGGAGAATCCAAAAGGACAGAAACCAAAAACAAAACAAGTAAGGGTTTTTTTTTTGTCCGCGATAAAAAGGAGTGACGACGGGTAAACGATCGCACACCGCTTTGGCAGAGGGAGGGAAGTGGGTTATACATCAGAGGCCTCCGAAGACTGCCGTCTGAATATATTTTGAAAATATTTTACAATCCTCCACTACTACTTTAACCCCTTCTTTTTGGTGAGCTCATTTTTTTTTTCCAGACACGCACCTTGTTGGCCTTTTCCGACCGTGCGAGACAGCAGGTGCAGATGCATGTATACAGTCTTATGTATGGCTCAAGCGCGTGCCGTTGAGTCGCTGTTCATGTCTTTTCTTATCTATCTCCTCAGGTTGTTGTTTTTCTCTCATCTGTCCGAGGGAGAGAGAGAGGCACGAAACAAAATCACACCTATCTATATTGTAAAATTCTTTGTTTTATTTTTTACCTCTCGTGGAGCGGCGTGAAAGCGATTTCTGATTTCTATTTTTGTTCTCTTTTTTTTTTTCTTGCGATTGCCGCTATTCCAAGCCGCGTACATTTACAATTGTCTTTTTTCTTTTTTTTTCCGTTACGCTCTCTTACGCGCAACTCTTTTGTGAGTGTCTTTCCGCAGGCACGTTTTTATTTGGTTTATTAGCTCGCATTTTTCAAATTGTTCTCTCCACTTACTTCTTTATCTTTCCCTGAGTTTGACATTAAACAAAAGGAAAAAAGAAAAATAGAAAGCGGCGAGGATTGCGGGAATACAGTTTGAAAGCTGTCGCGGTCGCAATTGAGCATGTGCGTGTGCAGTCCTCCAGCACCCACGCCTGTGTGACAAAGAGCGTCTCAAAACCAGGACCCGTTTTGGTGATCCTTCTATTTCTTTTTTGTGTCTGGCCAGTGTGCAGCAGGCACGAGCTGGGTTTGTGCCGTACATGTTTGGTAGGCTCCGTTCGCACTTCTCCATCTGTAGCTCGTGGAATGAAGGGCAAGACAACAGGAAGAGGAGAAAGAAGGTTCGTGGCAAAACCATTGTTCTCTGCCTTTTTTTGTTGTTTGACATGAGCGCGTCTGCAGTGCCGTGCTTTTTTGTAAGTTTTCCGCAAAAAGTAGCCGTTGCGCCACTGCATTAACAAGCTTCGTGTGACGCCCTGTCAATTGTTTGATGAATCAGTCGCCATGGTTGCAGCTGGTACAACACGATTTTGCCCAGAATGAGTGTGTATATGTACAAATGTCGTTTTCCTCGCTACTTTGTCCCTTCCACTGCGTGTCCACTCATCTTCGATTTTTCCTGTTTTTTGCTCGACTCACACCTTTCCATCTGCTCACTGACCCGGTCAGCGAAATTAAAAAAAAACAAAAAAAAGAAAGCAAACAAGGGAGAAAAAAAAGTACCAACAAACGAAGAAAGAGTGACGTAGCTCCTTCACACAGAAGAAGACTACTTTTTCAGTGCTCTTACTCTTTCTTTGTTCTTCTCAGTGTCTAGAGCACGACGAGTTCAGCACATATTTTATTTTATCTTAGGCAGTACAAAAACGAACAACAGCAACCTGTGTCGCCACGATGAGCGCGTCCTCTCCCAATGGCTCCATCAGCAATCAGGGCGGCGGTGGTGGCGGTATCCGCGACATCGGCACGGTGACTTCTGGCATGGCTATCATGAATTTTGACCAAAAGACGAAGCCCTACACCCGCGCCGACCTCATCGAGTTCCTCATGAACTACCAGGAGAACCTTAACGAGCAGGAGATGCGCCTCTTGGAGAAGGGCATGCTCGGCACGTTCATCGGCATGCCTGCCTTCTTCGCTGGTGGCTACATTCTCAGTGGGCGGCTCGGGTGGCACCGCGTGGTGCGTGCGATGGCGCCGCTAAGTCAAGGCGGAAAGCCCAGCTGGTTCGTGCAGCACCTGCCCAAGATCGGCCGCATTAGCTTCGGTCTGACAGCCGCGACGATTCCGTACATAATTGTGCAGCAGTGGTTCGTCTCGCGCGTCTTGGAGCTGGACGAGGGGACGAGCAATCTCTCCTTTCATGTGCGTCGCCTGATGCTGTCGCAGCGCTCAGGCATGATGTTTAAGCGCACCGCCACCCGCGAGGTGACGCGCGAGGAGCAGCAGCGGCTGATGCAGGAGGCTGAGGCGCATGTCAATGAGAACCGGAGCGGCCAGCGTGTGAGTCAGGGTCTCGGCTCCGGGCCAGTGGATGTAAATCTGCAGCTGGGGCAGCAGGTGCTGACGCCGGTGGCACAGACAGGCTACAAGCCCATGCCACCGAAGTGAGAAAGTTGGGAAGAACGACCTCTGCTGTCACTGCAGGCGGTAGGGTGAGGTGTCATTGCGAGCGTCAGTTTGTGTTGCCGCCGTCGGTTGAACGATGATTTCTCTCTCTTTTCGGTACTTTTTTTTTCTCTTTACAGTGAAGGCTGCTTTGTGTGAAGAAGAAGTAGTTAATAAGGCGTCTGTTCCTTGTTCTGTTGCCGTCTTCTCGTGATTGGGATCTGCAGTGTACGTTGGCATGTTTGACTATCACTGCGTTTGGCCGTGCTTAGTGTTTTCTACCTTTTCCTCTCTTCTTTACGGGTTTCACAGAAGTGATCACAATCGCAAAAAAAGAAAAAGAAAAGATAAAAGGAATGATAATACCCAGTTGCGGCACACACCCATTCGAGAGCCTATTTGGAGTTCATTTGTCCTTCTCATCTTTGGCGGAAGAAACAACACAGCAACAAGGCGTTGGTGTGGAAGGCGAGGGATTTGGCCTTTGTTGGCAGGCCTGCGCGGTATTGCCCTCTTTCCACATGACATGCATGCACAAAAGAAGCTTTATGTCAGGTGAGAATGGAAACTCTGCTAGAGCTTCGCCAGTTGGGGGAAGACCAGAGATCCTTCAATGACTAACCGCTCAGCTTCGTTCCGCATTCCACTCTTGTCGATAAGGACAAACGTTTTCTTTTAACTTTGATTTCCTTGCATCCTTGACACCTTTCAGAGTCTGCGTCAACGCCTTTCTTTTCTTTGTCGTCTCTCGTGTGCACACTGTCGGAAGAAGAGAGGAAAGGAAAAGAAATAGTGCCTCGTGGTTTCGACGTATACCACTACAACGAGAACAACGAAGCAAAACAATCTTTATTTGTGCATATCTTTGTCAAGCGAGAAGCCTCGTATTCTCCTAGCTGTTAGGCGAGCCGCAAGCAGAGTGCTTAAGCCATTTCTTTCACCTCTCTCTCTCTATTAAACAAAGAAGCTTTTATTATTATTGGAGATGTCACGAGTGCTGTCTTTGCCTCGGCTGCGAGGGCTTCTCGGCCTTGTTGCTCTGCTGCTCCTCCTCGGTGCCGCCGTGGAGTCACACGCCTTTTTTGGTGGTCACCGCTTCCAAGGCCAGCAGCAGCAGCAGCAGCAGCCCCCCGCCACCCAGCGGCCGGAGGTGGACTACTACAAGGTGCTGAACCTCGACAGCAAGCGCGAGGCCGCAACGGAAAAGGAGATTCGGCAGGAGTTCCGCCGCCTCTCGCGTCTCTACCACCCCGACGTGTCCAACACGGAGGAGGACAAGGCCAGGTATAGCGAGGTGAACCGCGCCTACGAGGTGCTGTCCGACAAGCGGAAGCGCAAGGTGTACGACATGCGCGGCGAGCGCGGGTTGGAGCAGCTGGAGCAGAGCGATCGGGCCAAGCAACAGCCAGGGGGTGGCATGAACCCTCTCTCGCAGCTCTTTGGCATGCGGACCGATGATGGGCTGCACGGCCCCAACATGGAGGTGGAGGCGAAGATCGACCTCGACAAGGCGTTTACCGGGGCCTCGGTGCCGCTGACGGTGCAGAAGCACAAAGTCTGCCACCGCTGCAAGGGTAGCGGGGCGGACAACTCGGCCCCGATCATCACCTGCAACCACTGCGGCGGACGCGGTGTTCTGCACCAGCGCATCCAGTTCGCGCCGGGCATGATCCAGGACATCCAACAGCAGTGCCCGAGCTGCGCAGGCAGTGGCAGGAAGCCATCGCGGCTCTGCCCTCTCTGCCAAGGCAAGAAGGTTGTGTACGGCAGCTCCATTGTGACGCTGGAGGTGGAGCCCGGGGATGGAGGAGGGGCACACCGTGAAGTACGAGATGGAGGCCGAGGAGCTGCCGGACCGCCTGCCGGGCGACCTCGTGGTGCACGTGAGCACGCACCCCCACAACTACTTTTCCCGTCGGCGCAATCAGCTCGACCTCGATGCGGCCCTCACCATCACGCTGAAGGAGGCGCTGCTGGGCTTTGACCGGGTGATGACGCACATGGATGGGGTGGAGGAGGTGCATGTGGGGCGGGAGGTGGTGTCGCCGTATGACACGGTGGTGCGGGTGGCGGGGAAAGGGATGCCGAAGCTGCACGTGCCGTCGGAGCGGGGTGACTTGTACGTCCGTCTGCGCTACGAGCTGCCGGAGCGGCTGACGGAGGAGCAGAAGGCACTGGTGGAGAAGCTGCTCTGACCACGCCGGGGCTCTACTTTTCCGTAATCGTGTGAAGGGTACGTGCATGGTTGCTTCCTTCACGATTGGTGATGCCATTGGCGGTTGCTTGTTGTAGTTTGTTTTTACCTCTCTTGCTTTCCCTTGATGCCATTTTCTCTCTTCTAAAAAAACAAACAAACAAACAAATAATTAAGGGAGCACGAAGACGTGGTTGACACTCAGCATTCGTTGAGGTGTGCGCTGCCTTGCTCTCTTGGAGGAGTCGTTGCAGGGAACGACGACAGCTCAATACAGAAAAGTAAATAAATAAATAAAAGACAGCTTGCATCGCCGCAAAAGCTCGTTTTAATTACTTGCAAATCAGCATATTATTAGTGGTTCTTGTGCCATGAACGTGCTTTTTTTCTTCTCTTCCGAAATTATTCTCGCAAGCCCGCCACTTGAATGACCCTTTTCCTATCTTTGTTGCCTCTCTCAATTCCACGTCCGCCCTCACAACCTCTGCTACCGTGTCTTGTGTTCTCCCTCCTTCCTCCCTTCCTCTCTCTACCCCAACACCCGCACCTTTGCAGAACTCCCCACAGCTGAGTCCATATCCTTAACGTATACATTACTACTAAGAAGATAAGTGTTTTCATATTTCACTAGCATCCTCTCTCTTTTCTCTCCTGTCTGTCTTCGTTTTCGAATTTGTTCAGTAACACAAACACCCACAAAAACAAAGATGTTTCGTCAGAACGTAGCTCGCCTGGCGTCGTACGACGTGACGGTGATCGGCGGTGGCCCGGGTGGCTACGTCGCTGCCATCAAGGCCGCTCAGCTCGGCCTCAAGGCCGCCTGCATTGAGAAGCGCGGTGCCCTTGGTGGCACGTGCCTCAACGTCGGCTGCATTCCTTCCAAGGCGCTGCTCTACGCCACCCACATGTACCACGACGCGCACGCCAACTTTGCCAAGTACGGCATCCGCGGCGGCGAGAACGTCACGATGGATGTGGCGGCGATGCAGGTGCAGAAGACGAAGGCGGTGAAGGCGCTGACCGGCGGCGTCGAGTACCTCTTCAAGAAGAACAAGGTGACCTACTACAAGGGCGAGGGCAGCTTCGTGTCGGCCAACTCGATCAAGGTGAAGGGCCTCGACGGCAAGGAGGAGACGCTGGAGTCGAAGAAGACGATCATTGCCACCGGCAGCGAGCCGACCCAGCTGCCCTTCCTCCCGTGCGACGAGAAGGTGATCATGACCTCCACCGGCGCGCTCGACCTCGACCACGTGCCTAAGAAGATGATCGTGATCGGCGGTGGCGTTATTGGGCTGGAGCTGGGCAGCGTGTGGGCCCGCCTCGGCACCGAGGTGACTGTTGTGGAGTTCGCCAGCCGCTGCGCCGCGACGGCTGATGCCGACGTCTCCAAGGCGCTCACGGACGTCCTGGTGAAGCACGAGAAGATGAAGATCATGGTCAACACCAAGGTGGTGAGCGGGAAGAACAACGGTGGCAGCGTGTCGGTGGAGGTGGAGGGCAAGGACGGCAAGAAGCAGACGCTCGAGGCGGACGCCCTCCTCTGCGCCGTGGGCCGCCGCCCGCACACGACCGGCCTCAACGGCGAGGCCATCAACCTCAAGATGGAGCGCGGCTTTGTCTGCATCAACGACCACTTCGAGACGAACGTGCCGAACGTGTACGCGATTGGTGACGTGGTGAACAAGGGCCCGATGCTGGCCCACAAGGCCGAGGAGGAGGGCGTTGCCTGCGCCGAGATCCTCGCTGGCAAGCCGGGCCACGTGAACTACGACGTCATCCCCGGAGTCATCTACACCACGCCGGAGCTCGCCCAGGTCGGCAAGACGGAGGAGCAGGTGAAGCAGGAGGGCATCGACTACAAGGTCGGCAAGTTCCCCTTCAGCGCCAACTCGCGCGCCAAGGCGGTCGGCACGGAGGACGGCTTCGTGAAGGTGATCACGGACAAGAAGACGGACCGCATCCTCGGCGTCCAGATTGTGTGCGCGGCTGCTGGTGAGATGATTGCCGAGGCGACGCTCGCGATGGAGTACGGCGCCAGCTCCGAGGATGTGGGCCGCACCTGCCACGCCCACCCGACAATGTCGGAGGCGGTGAAGGAGGCGTGCATGGCGTGCTTCTCCCAAACCCTCAACTTCTAAGCTGAGGCGTCTTTTGCTGTTCTCTCTCTCTCTCCTCGCTCTGCCCGAGGTGTCGCCGCCGAGGAGGCTCAGTTGAATCGTTAATAAAGAAAAAAAAAATATAGGCGAAACAGTATTATCTTGTCTGTTCTAAGCAAAAGTATAAGAAGCAAAGAAATCACAAGCACACACAAGCGCACACAAACAGACACACACGCAAGCGACCCTTCAGCTCTTTGATTTCTCATTTCGAAACGCTCGATTGGATCTGAAGGAAGGCGAAGTGGTGCACGCACAGCCAAAAGAACCTGAAGCTGAATAGCGAAACAGGATGGAAAGTACTGGAACAGAAACGCAAAAGAAACGGATTAGTGAGACTGCAAACCTTCACGGAAAGTTTAAGTTTTCGTTTTCGTTTCTGCGTTTTTTTTTTCCTCACCTCCTCTTTCTGTTTCTTTTTCTTTTATTTGAACCCTTCAGCTTCAAATGCGCTCGTGCTTTTTTTTTTGTTTAAAAGTGGGTCGTAGTCTTCACTATTCAAGCATGTCAACATGCAGATGTGTGGGTCACTTGTGCAGGCGTTTTTTCTTTCTTGTGTGTGTAAGTGTAAATTGTTTTTTTTCAGGAAGGTGGTCCTTCTTTTCTTTTCATTCTTTTGGAGTGTAGCGAACATCAGCAACAACAACAAACAAGCCAATACAGCAAGAGGAAAAAAAAAAATTGTGGCGCGCTTCGTCGTGCGTCGCGTATTTTTTTTTGTTAACAGATTGGTTTGCTCGATCACCCTTTGCGCATGACTGAAAAGTGGCGTCTACCGCGCATCACGTAGGGACGAGGTGCTGCAAGACCCTCCTGAAAAAAAATAGTAGGCTTTTCTCGGTCTCAGGTGTCCGTGCTTGTTGGGGAAGCAAGAGAGCAACGAAGAAGGAGGAGTTAGGGATTTCGTTGCTTCGTGATTTGCCACCTGGAGTGCGACTGTAATGGGCCTACCGAGGAAGTGTGGGAGTGTGTTGCTTTAACTAAATTATGCCCTACTTTCTTGCCGCACCTCTCTTTTCGTCTCCCCTTTCTCTCTCTCTTACTTACTCACTACTCGCGCCACTTTATTCCCTTGAATAATAATAATCACGTCCTTCTGATCGGGAATTGCTGACGACCTTGTGACCACTCTTCAGATTAATTAGTTTACGAAGAGAAAAAAAACCCGAAAGAAAGCCTTGCGCATATAAACACACAAACGCACACTTCAATTGACAAGTTGTAGTACAGCTAAGAGACCCTCAGACCCACCCAACGCACACAAAGCAGAAAACGCTTTACAACAACTGATCTCAGAATATACGCCACACTGAAGTATACGTTGCTCTACGTTGTTGCTTTCTTTGAGTCTCTCGCACACCTCCTTAGATCTTTTTTTTTTCTCCGGTTGCAGCTGACCACTGAAGCAGAGCTCTTCGTCTTCGACTTTTTCTTTCCTCCCTCCTTTCTTTCTTTCTCTTTGCTTCTTTAGATTCCTCCTCTTAGATCTTTTTTTTTCACCTTCACCTTTCTTTCCCATTTGGAGCGTCGTTTCAGCGGTTTCTTTTTCCCCTCGTATACAACCCAGATATCCCCACCGTTCCAACCTCGTTTATTTCTCTATTTGTGTGTGTGCAGCGTCGTAGAAAGCCTAATCCTCGTGTCTTTCCGTTAAACGCCACCTCTCCCAATCTTTTTGCACCTCTTTAGATTACTCGTGTTCTTTTCTTTCTCCTCTTTCAGTATTTGAGACCTTTCGCTGCTGCGCTTCGTGCTTTGCCCCTCGTGTCCTTACTGCACTACGCTCTTCCCTCAGCCCGCCCTTGAGTAAAGACAGACGTAAGACATCGGCTCACTGCAACATCCGCTCCAGGTGCGTCTTCTCGAACTTTCTCCCGTCAGCCCAGATCCCTTTCATTTCTCCTTTCTCTCACAATGTCCGCCCTCCGCGAGGTTTCTAATCTGGCCAACAACAATGGCGTAGACGTGAAGCAGCGCCAGCAGGCTAGCCGGCTGGATCCCAACAGCAACGGCTTTGCGGCGAACTCCTTCACGCAGCAGGACAGTCTGCACCGCGGATCGCAGCAGCAGCAGCAGCTCTCCCAGCGCTTCACCACTGGCAGCAGCTTCTCTGCCGCTAGCACGCACTCGCTGAACAGCTTCATGACGCGGAGCGCCGCCGACTCCCTCGTGCACGCACGCCGCCCCAGTGCTGTAGCGAGCGTGCAGGCAAGTCGTGCGCTCTCCAGCCCGCGTGTGGATGCCCGCCACGCCCACGAGCCGACCTACTGCACCGACCTGATTGGCGACATCACGGACATGTTTGTCGAGCGGGAGCGTCAGGCGGTGGCGCGCTTTAACGAGGGCAACGCCAGCCACACTGCGACCAACACAAGTGCTCTCTACGCCTACTACGCCTCGCCGCAGTACCTGCAGCACCAGCCAGAGATTAACGAGAAGATGCGCATGATCCTGATCGACTGGCTCATCGACGTGCACCTGAAGTTTAAGCTGCATGCGGAGACGATGTACCTCGCTGTCAACCTGATCGACCGCTACCTCTCCTGCGCGAATGCCAAGGCGGACCGCACCACCTTCGTTCCGCGCGCACAGCTGCAGCTGGTCGGCGTGAGTGCGATGCTGCTGGCTGCCAAGTACGAGGAGATCTGGCCGCCGGAGGTGAAGGAGTGCGTGCACATCAGCGCCAACACCTACACGAGGGAGGAGATCATCAAGATGGAACGCAGCATCTGCAGCGCACTCGCGTTCCGCCTGACGGTGCCAACGCCGTTTCCCTTCGCCTCGCGTGCGTGGACGGTGTTGGAGGGCGACGACTTTCTCGGCATCGGCGCCGACGAGGAGCAGCGCCGGCAGCACTTCGCGATCGTGCGCCACGCCACCGGCTTCTTCATGGAGCACGCCCTGCTGGACTATAAGACGCTGCAGTTCACGCCCTCGCAGGTGGCGCACGCGTCTGTCTTTTTGGCGCTGGTAATGCTGCGCATGAAGCTAGACCTGCCCAAGACGCCGGCGACGCCGGTCTGGACGGAGACGCTGCGGCACTACACGAAGGCCGACCTCGCCGAGTTCCGCGGGTGCGCCGAGTCGATTCTGGCTTATGTGGCGTACGTGCCGACGACCAAGTACCAGGCGGTGCGGCGCAAGTACAACAGCAGCCGCTACATGGAGATCTCGAAAATGCTGATGCCGGATGAGCTGCCTATGCACTAGACCAGGCCAGCTTCTCTACTTTCACCACACACACCCCTTCAATTTTTTTTTCCTTTCGTGTTGCCGCGTGGCCAACACATTAGAGTTGATACCGTTGTTGATGTTGTTGATGTTGTTGATGTTTCTTTTTCCCTCGTCTTCTATTGTCCATTTGTTCGTTGTCTTCTAATTACCTCTTTTTTCTTTTTCGTTCCAATAGATACTTAGATCTTTTTTTCTTGACTGAATTGAGTTTAGTTTAAGCGCTGCGGGGTTTAGTAGGCCTTCAAGTGGTTTAGCGAGGTAGCGAGCGGGTTGACGTGCTGTTTCTTTTTTTGTTCATTCATCTTTTCCCTTCATCACTTCCTCTTGTTTGTCGTCTCTCAAAGGAGGTACAGGGAGTCGGAGGGAGGCGGAGCTCGGCAATCGGCTCCTCTGACTAGCGGACCTTTCGCCTTTCATGGTGGTTGCGCTCTTTTTTTTTATAGTTACATTAACAAAAAAAGAACAAAAACAAAACGCACATTACCTTTGCACTCACGCTAGCCCTGCAGTCGTTCATTCTAACCTTTTTCTTCTTCTAACACTCCCCCTACCCCCTGCTAAGTGGCAACGACAAAGAGTACTAAAGGAGAAAGAGAGAGAGAGAGGGAGAGAAGGAGGGTGGAAAGGAAGACGCGCGTCTCTTTAGCGTGGCCCTCTTCTCTCAGCGGTGATCTCACTTTCCCTCCCCCTCTCTTGTTCTTACCCGTGTCTAAATATGGGACACCAGCGTCGTTTCAGCAGAAATCAAAGAAGCACGCTGCACCCGACAAACTCTTAGTTGCCATTTCTTTTCTATTTTTTGTTTTTTTCCTTTTGTGATGTCGTTATATAGGCTGAGTTTTATGTCTTTCTTTTGCTCGTACAGGAATTTAGTTTTTTTTTGTTCTCTAGCTCCATTTCTCTCCGACCGCCTTTAACAAAAACAAATATGAAAAATCTGCGAAAGCCACACGATTAGAGCGGCGTTGTGGTGCGGAAAGCATGAGGATGGCATTAGGGCAGAAAGAAAAATGCACGACCTCTCCAGAGAGAGAAAGAGGGAGTGAAAGGAGAGCAGAGCAACGAAACGCGAGCAGGCGGTGCGTCTGCCTAGTGCAAGAGAAAATTGAAAAAAAACTCAAGCACAAAAAAGTCTTTTTTGTTTTTAGATCTCACGTTTTAAAGACTATTCCAACAACAACAACAAGGAAAGAAACAACTGCGGAAAAGAAAAAAAGGTGCGGGCGACGTCAAGGGCGGTGGGGAGGCCATGCTGGCGCTGTGGAGGGCAAAGCGGCGCGGCGATCTCATGCGTGCCGACAGAGCTGCGTCTAGCGACGTAAGCGTTGGATTCGTCGTCGATCACCCAAGCCTCATCTTTTCTTTTCCCCTCTTCGCACTCTTGACTGAAGAGGAGGAACAATTCGGACGCTCTGCAGAAGCGTCGTGTGCAGGGAATAAGCACAACGAGGACAGCAAGTAAAGTGGAAGAGACCAGTGTACGACAAGGCCTTTTTTTTCTCCCTTCTTCTGGTGCGCGGGACTCAGTGAAGCTGGCGTGTGCTCACTTTCAAATGACTGTCTCAACTGTGTTTCTCGTTAAAAAGACTCTGAGGACTGCATTAAATCGTCAATTTCATCCGCCTCTGACTCTTTCGTTGTGAATTTCTTAACCACCCGCTCGGACGCAATCACAGCATCATCCGAGAAGTAGTTCTCATAGTCGTTTCTACACGGATACTTTTAGCAACAATAGAGGCTCCACGCTGCAGAGATGAGCGTTCGCATGCTGCGCGACTTTCTGCGCATTCAGCGCTGGGAGCGCGAGATCCTGAAGCGCGACGACCACACCGAGAGCGTCATGGTGCGCAGCATTCGCATGATCCCGTGGTCGGGTGTGACGATGTTTTTCTTCATCATGGTCTTCTTCGGCGTCGATCTCGGTGCCGGTATCAAGCAGACCGCGAAGCAGATCAAGGAGAAGAAGGAGGATGCGCAGACCACTCTGGAGGTGCAAAAGGTGCAGGCGCGTCAGTGGTCGGTGGAGCAGGTGAAGAGTTTCAGGGACGGCGAGTTGCCGCAGCCGTCGTGGGAGAAGGGCGGGCCGCGCTCGAAGTAGCATGCTTGGCGAGCGTCGTCAGCACGCACCTGTGTGCGTCTCGCTTCACGGGCGTTTTTTTTACCTTTTACCTTGGTATGCTCTGAGGTTACGTGGTGAGAAGCGTCTTGTTTTGCCTAGTATCGCTTGTTAGGTTCACTTTGTTATCTTTTACCTCCTTTCTTTTTGTTTCTGTCCCTTTAGCGTCGCGTTTCTCAGCGAAGCACACAAACTCTTTTTTTCCTCTCTCACGTTTTCAAGCGACCTCACTACTTTTTCGTTGTTGTTGCGTGGCGTGTAGGTCAGCCGGCGGTGCGGCTGCTTCTGGTTGTATGCATCCACATCACAGTTCAAGACAGAAACAAAGAAACAAAAGAGGTCTGCAAAAAAAAAACGCCTTATCCAGGTGCTGCAAGAAAGAGAGGTTTAGTGTGTGCGTCCGGGAGAGGAAGCGGGTGTTGCAGATGAGAGCAGCTGTCCTATTGACGCTATAGGATCCTAAGCCGCGTCTAACTCCACGACGCCATCATTTTTAATTGATTAGATGGATGGTGTCGTTAAGGAAATAGCCAAAGAATCAGTGTCATAGCAATATGCAGACTTTTTCTTTTGCAGCGCAGGGCTTCTCGTGCGTTGATGCAAAACGCCGGATCGCTCTAAAAAAACCAATAACATGTGATAAAACCTTCTAACTCTACCTTATTTTTTTTTCCCGCACGTTGATACTTTTTTTTTTTCTCGTCTTAGCGGTTTCTACGAGACGTACTACATCACGTATTTCTTACTCGCCACACCGACCGCAGCAGATATTTTTTCAGATTGGAGGCGGCAGCGGCTGCCGGAGTAAGTCACTGGGTGCCTTTCATTTTTATTTTGTAAAGCCCTTTTTAGTTTCCCTTGCATGCCATGTTGAACCGAGTGGTCTTGAGCATTTATCAGCTGCGCCGCGTGCACGCCGTGCTGCCTGACGCAGCACTCGGCAACACTCTCAAAAGCAAGCTCCTCCGTCTCTCGCTGCAGCCTTCCCTTCAGCATTTCAAGCAGGCGCAGCGGAGCAGCAGCAGCACAGAGGCGGGCCCCTCTCTACCAACGTGCCATCCTCTAGCGGCGCTGCTGAAAGTCTCTCTAATATGCGTTATGCCGATCCTTTCTCGTCGCCAAGTGCCATCAGCCCAAGCATCCTGCGCAATTTGTTGGACTGCCTCGCCTACTTCCAACTCGGCACGAGCGCCGTGGCGAAGGAGGCCTTGCAGCTCGTGCAGCTCACCGCCCCCACCATGTCCACCACCCAGCTCTGCTCCACGCTGGCTGCGTGTTGTGCGCTCGGGGCACAGCACGACATCACGGCGACGGCGTTGCCGCTGCTGAGCACAGCGCTGAGCCACTACCGCTGCCCACCCTCTTCTTCTACCGTGAGTGCAGCAGGTGGTGGTGGTGGTGCTTCTCTTGTGGAGGAGGGGCAACCACTGCTCTTTGCCACCGGTGCGAGCATCGTGCTGCTGATAACTGCGATGCAGCAGGCTGATGTACGAGAGAAGGAGGTGTGGCACCTCATAGCAGAACACTGCCTGCAGCACCTGGAGTCGCTCGATGGCCGGCAGCTCTGCGCGGTGGTGCAAGCTCTCTGCACCGAGGGCATCGACAACTACCCCGACTTCTTCGTCGCGGCGGAGCGCCACATCACATCGCAGCCGCCCACCTACCTCTCCCCTGATCACCTCCACCAGATTGTGCAGTGCTACAAGGAGCTGCACCAACCCGTGGTGGCGCTGCTGGCGGTGATGAACGCGACGCCGCAGAACGCAGAAAACCTCGATCGATCGATCAGCGCTGCCGCCACCGTGGCTGCCCTGTCGAGCCCGCACATGCCCACCGCGGCTGGTGGTGGCGCTGCTGAGACATCCTCGGCGTCGGTGCAGCAGTCGCTAGAGGCCTTTGAAGTGGCCGCTGTCGCCGCCCTCGCCGGCGCAGATGCGCAGGCCGTGCTGGACTTGTTGCTGAAGTGCGAGCTGCGCCGCGTGATGACACCGCGCGTGATGGACCACGTCCTGCGCCACCTCCTCACTCTCTTCTACCCGGCTTTGTCCACCGCCGATGCCGACGCGATGGGTGGAGGGGTGAAGGCCAAGACGGATGTGAAGGCGGCCGCCGTGGACGCGGAGAGTGGTCACCACTCGACGATGGATTTGCATCGTCTCTCGCAGTGTTTGGCCATCGCGATGCAGTTCAACGACGCCGCGCTTTTTGTCCCACCTGCACCGATAACTAAACGCGGCCGTGGCGCCACCGAGACGGCAGCACTGAAGCCGAGCACGCCACCGCCACGCGTTACGGTGCTGCTGGACGCTGTCGGCGGTGAGCTCAGCCACTGGTACAGCCCCCGCCTCCTCCAGCTGGTGCCCTACGCCGTGAAGCTGCTGCCTCCTGCCGCCCACCCCCGCGTCTTCTTCACCTCCCTCGTTGCACACCTCCGTCGATCGAGCGATCTCACCTCACACGAGGAGCCGGCGAAGCTGCACAGCTTGGTGGAGGCCCTGCTCGCCCTGCGTGCCTACGGCGGCGAGGCAACGCTCGTTTCCTACATGCCGGTGGTGACGGTCGCCGTCTTGAACGCACCGCGCAAGGCGCAGCTGGAGCTGACCGCGATGATGGCCCACCTTTCCTGCACATCCAAGGAGCTCGTGCCAAGCGTCTACCGCCAGTGGGGCACACAGAAGCGGTGGCTGCGCACCATCACCGAGGATGAAGTCGGCTACGCACTGCATATTATGGCGCGGAGCGGGCAGCGCGACTCGCAGCTGCTGCACGCCATCGTCGCCTTTGTGCAGACGCAGCGTGGTGAGCTGCCACCGCAGCGGGTGGTGGACTACCTGCACCAGCTGGCCCGTGTCGGGGTGCGGGACTTGGAGCTGTTCACGCAGACGGCAGAGCATGTGATGCGGCGAGCCGTGGAGGCGACGCCATCGGCACTGCAGGGCGGCGGCGGGCGAGACTCGACACGGCGGCATGGCGCAGATCGCTCGGCTAGTGCGACCGCTTCGAGTTCTGCAGGTGCGGCTTCTGCTGCTGTACCGTCCTCCTCTCCGTCCTTCGCGGCGGCAAAGCACCAGCAGTGGCAGATCACCACGGTGCACGACCTTGCCCTCCTCCTCTACACCTTCACCTTTGTGCTGCGGGACTCGATTCGTGTGACGCAGCAGATCATTGCGCGTCTTAAGATGTGCAGCGGGGCCGCCACCCCGCGTGATGTTTCCCTCGCCCTCTACTCCTTCGTGAAGCTCTGTGTGCGGCGCAACGATGAGGTGACGGGCCAGCTGTGTGAGCGCGCCGCCGCGACGCTCTCGAAGTTCACGGCGTCTGAGGTGGCGAGCACGTGGAGCTCCCTCCGCTGCCTCCACCACCCGAATGCGCGTTTGCAGCAACAGACACTGGAGCTGCTCGCCGCAAACACTGCCGAGACGCGCACGTCAACAACAGCAAGTGGTGACGACGAGATGGTAGCTACGGGTGGTGCTGCTGCTACTGCTGCCGCGCGGCCGCGGTGGCGCTTCAGCGATGCCGACTGCCTCTCGCTCGGCTCAGCGCTGCTGCTGACCGCCGCCATCCCACTCAACCCGGAGCATCCCCTAGCACTGCGACGTGGTGCTACCGCTGCGAAGGAGGACGAAGCGGTGTCTGCCGCCGTCGCATTCTCGCATCTGTCTTCTGGTCCACTCCCACCCAGTACTGGGCATTCAGAGGCGGACATGGTGGTGTTGCCCCCCAGCTTTGAGCGACTCTTCATCGACGTCTGTCGCCGCCTTCTCCCCTCCGCCACTGGACAACGCCTGTACTTAATTCTCTGCAGTCTCAGCCGGTGCAAGACGACGCCGCCCCTGTCACTTGATGCGTGGGGCACGGTGCTGCAGCTTGTTGACACACACGCGGAGTCGCTCACAACAGGCAGGCTGGGTGATGCGGCGGGGCTGGCGCAGCTCGAAGCCCTTGATGCGCTGCGTCTGCTACATCGACGCGTCGCCGACATGGATGCTCTGGCCGCGGCGGACGCGGTGAGGGTGGAGTCCGGCAAGTGGGCCGTTCCTTACTGCCCTCCGGGGCTGTGGACGGTGCTGCGGCCGCGGTGGCGCGAGCTGACGCGTAACGTGGCGGTGCAGACCAGGCCGTCGCTGATGGCGCTCGTTGCGGAGATGAAGGTTGGTGGGGTGGGCGAGGCGGAGGGGGCGGCGCTGGTGCAGGAGCGCGCGCCGCGGCAGGCGTTGGTGCGCCGGGGCCGCAAGCCGACAGGCCTTCCGTGAATTCCGCGCGCCACAGAGCGAAGAAAATAAGAAGCCCGATTCAACCAGAAAAATAGAGGCAAAAGTACTCACAGAAAAATAACAAGAATATGCGACACGCACGCTCACATGTTCGTACGCTTTGCGACGTTAGGTGCGCGCGTCCACAGTCCAGACGCAGCTGTAAAAAAAAAAAATTAATTTACCCATACAAAGGTAAAGCCAAAATTGAACGCTCTGCATGCCGATATGGTCACCCTGAGCGATCTTAAAAGTCCAAGAAGCGCCTCTCTCTGTGTTGTAGGCGCTCTCCAGTGACACTAGATCGTAGCTCTTAAATGGGATGTATCTAGTCTTCGCTACCAGTGTGGCAAGGCGTCCGCTGCGTTTTAGTCAAAGGGGTGCACTGTCCCTTGGTGGCGTTGTTGAAGAGCTTCTGCAGCACTAACCAATTCTCTTAACTTCTGCTCCTGTCTTCCATTCCTTGTCTGTCACTTCATACGTAATTTATGAGTTGGCGTTGTGCCCAAATTATCTCTTTTTTACTCTCATTCTCAAATCTAGTGCGTTCTACTGCTCATGCTGTTTCACTGAGGCGTTGTTGTTGTTGTTGCCCTCGTGACACGTCTGCCCCGACTTCTACTCGTGTCGTGGTATGCGTGCTGTTGCGAGTGTCCGGCAAAGCAATTTCTTTTTTCAAAGAAAAAAAAAGAAGACGGAGCAACAAGGTCTGATGCATCTCATCTTTTAAGGGTTCTGCGCTTGTAGTGGGCTCTATCACGTGCAGGAACTTTTATTATTATATGGTGCCTGTTCGTGGTCTCTCCTACTCACCTATTCAATAGTGCGAGCCTGAGTCATGTGAGAAAGAACACTTCACCCCCGTCTCCTACTTCTTTACAATGGATGAACGAGGCACATGTTGGAGACGTCTGTCGCTGGGCAGTGCGTATGTGTGTGTGTGTTGTCGTAGTGCGTCTGGTGTCCATCTCATCTTTTAAGGGCTCTGCGCTAGAGTGGGCTCTATTGCGTGTTTTGGCGTGCAATGAGTTATCTCGTGCATGTCCGCGCGGTCCCTCCCATTCGCCTCTTCCGTGGTGCGAGCCTGAGTCATGTGAGAGAGAATATCGGGAGTTTTGCTGGAACTGCTGGGCTGATTCGCAGTCGCAGAACGTCTGAAGGTGTGCCGTCGATCTTTGTGGCGCTGCGTCGGGGACGGCTGCATTGCCTTTTTTTTTGTGTGTGGCAGTTGCGGTCACTCTCTCTTTGTCTGCTGCCAACTGCTCACTTTTCCCTTTTGTCAAAGGCAAGACAGGGTTCTCTTACCAACACGAAACACTTTGCTAGATCTGTCATTTAGCACAGCAAAGAGGGGGAAGAAAATAATGCGATAGAAGTTCGCTTCTCTCTGCTTAACTTGTGCTCGTGATGGGTTTGGTGTTAAGGCAAGTGGACAGATCTACAAAGAAAACAAAAAAGTATTTTGAAAAGAAAAAGAAGAGAAACGAATGCGCCACACGCTCTGTGCTTGCATGGAGTCTTATTCGACTTCTCCCTCAGCTCTTCACTTCTTCCTCCTCCTTTCCGTATCGACAACTTTTCTAGCTTTGTCATTCGCGCTTCTCTGTGCCTTTGACGCTGCCGCGTAGCGTTGTGAAAAGCAGTACTTCTGTTTTAGAGTCAGAGAGAGAGAGAGCGCAGAAGAGCAAAGAGTGCAGCCCTACCCACACACCCACACATTCTAGACTTTTCCTCGTAGCGCCGTGGGAGACCGCGAGGCTGAGCACAAACGCGTGCGATCCTTTCTCCGCGTATCAAAACAAAAACAGCAAAAAACACAAATTGCGGCGTAGTGTCGCTGCACACAACACTCTCCGGCTCTACAGCAATGGCGGCCGCAGCGCCGCCCGCCAACAATTACGTGCGCCTTGTCGTGTACTGCGATGAAGAGACGGAGCCCTACACACTACCCGACGTGCACCTTCCACGCAACTTGGAGGTTTTGCAGCGTCTTGTCGAGGACAAGGTCGGCCAACGCGCCAAGCTGCTCTCCTACTGGAACTTCGCCCACCACCGCTATGAGCTGCTGCGCGACGTGAGGGAGCTCCTGCAGGAGGAGGGCCGCCTTGCAGCTGGCAGCAGCCCACCGTCGGCGCGACCAGGCTCCCGACGTGCGAGTGTGGATCGGAACGAAACAAGCACGTCGCGCAGTGGGGCGTCGAGCAGCAACCCGCCCTCACCGCCCACGCGGTCTGCCCGTCGCGTCTACCGCTGTCAGTTGTGGCTCGAGACGGTTCTTCTTCAGCTCGAGCCGCTCGACCCTCGCCGTGACAAGGCCGAGTACGAGGAACTCTGCCATCACGTCTCGCGGTGGCTGGGCAATAAGCACGTCGGCTACGAGGTCCGCGACGCTGTGCGCATTCGCTGTCCTTTTCTCACCCGCATGTTTGATGAAACGCGCAGCGCGCGGCTGGCTGGGAATCAGGACAAGGTGCAGCTGCTCTACTACAGCAACAACGCATGGGGCGTGCGGGACGTACTGCAGTACGGCTTTCTGCTGAGCCACGGCGTCCCCAAGTCTATAACGGCGGTGGTGCAGGCGCAGGGCGGTGCGTCCGACATCTCGACCACCACCGACACGCGGCTCAGCATCCCAGTGCCAGCGCAGGCGGCAACTGCTGCTGCTGCTGCTGCTGCGGCTCCCTCACCGCCAGTGTCAGATCAGCTGGACACGCATGCCCACCCCTTCATCTTCACCTCGTCGATGCTGGCTCCTCAGGTGCGGCACCTTCCACCTCGCACCCCACCCCACAAAGTACTGCTCTGCGAGGTCGCCCCGGGGCGCCGCTTCATGACGGACCAGAGCCTCACCGGAGAGCACACCGACAAGCAGTCCTTTCCTCTCCCGGGCCGCCACCCCACGCCACACGGCTACGACAGCGTCTGCTACATGCGCGCCAAAGACGACAAGACGGCGGTGCGCTCAGGAGACGAGAGCAGCGCCAAGGCGGAGGAGCTCTCAATTGTGCAGGTGCAGGTCGGCCACAGCTATCAGGCGCTACCACGGTATCTTCTCACGGTGGCCCCGACAGGCGGCCCACCGCCGGCGCACTCCTCCTTTGATTCCGCAGTGTCCGCCACGGCCAGCCCGGTGCGGGCGCCTGGGTCTACCGCTGCTGCTGCTGCTGCCGCTGCTGAAGAGGATGAGGAGAGGCGGCGACAGGCGGCCGCGCAGTCGCGTTCGGGGCGGCTGCAGGACTGGTGGACGTCGCGTCCATTCCACAACCCGCAGGAGAGGAGGGGGGAGGAGGCGGGCAGCAGTCGGGGCACGCCCATGCGTCGACCAGCGAGTGCGTCCGCGCCGCTGTCCCGGCAGTGGGGTGGATGGAGTCTTCCCAGTCGATGGCGCTGCCGATACCAGTGCCAGCAACTACGTGGCAGGTGCGACGCCACGGCGCGCCGCATCAGCACTCACGACTCCGCGTCGCTCAGCGCAGAAAACTCCAGGCGGAATGGGCACCCCGTATCCCGACAACACGCCGGTGCAGACGCCACGCGCGCACTCCCAGCCGCGACCTTACCACGCCGGCAACACGCCGAAAGTATTGAACGCCTCTCCGCGTGCACTACCAGCGTTGCCCTCGTCGCCACCACAACACCGGCGCCTCTCGGACAGCGGCGCGGGCGTGTCAATGTACGGGTATGGCGGGTCCCAAAGCCAGCACGGTGGCAGTATTGGTTTGGCGCCTCCTACTCCTCCTTCGCCAGCGCGCCGTGGCAGCGAACAAGAGAGCCGCGACGGCATTTTGTACCGCGGGCTTCATTCGGCAGCGAAGGCTCCTCCGTCTAGCACTGTGCATGAGCGCGATTCAAGCTTGCCGCCGTGGCCCTCCTCGTCGCGCATGCAGGGTAACCGCCAGAGAGGCACTTCCCACCCACTGCAGCAACAGCAGCTCGGCTCGATGAACGCTGCTGCGGAACGGCCGTCCATGCCATTTCTTGTCCCTCCGTACCACAGCGACTTGGCGGACACGTCGCACAGTGGTGAGTCGACGGTCCCGCTGCCAGCCCCGCTGCCCCCTGCCTCTATCATACGCGCACCTGGCTCGCCCCTCGCATCCGCGTCGCCTCAGCAGCAACGCCTCGCTCAGCCTCCTCCTGCCGCCTTCAATCACTTCCTCTGTCCCATCCACCCACGCCAGCTGCAGTCGCTCTACTGTGTTGCGTGTCAGGAGCTGACTTGCCCGTACTGCGCCAGCGTCGGGGGCCACCGCGATCACGTCGTCGTCGAGGCGAGCGACCGCATCTCAGTTGTACACGCCGAGGTGCACAAGCTGCACGAGGAGCTGCGGCACTGGCTGAGCGAGTACCAGCGCACCGAGCAGGAGCTGCGTGCCGAGCAGGCGAGCTGGGCGACGCGGCAGCAGCGGGAGCTCCGCTCTCTCCAGCACAACTTTCAGTCCCTCCGCCAGTCCCTTCAGCTTGCGGAGCGGACGATGACGCAGGCGGTGCAACAACGAAGCTGCCCCCCACCGTTTGCCGAAGCTGCGGCGGTGGTCCAGAAGTACGTCCAGGCGTTGGCGCCGATTGGGGCTGCGCTGAGGCGGTTTCATGTGGCGCAGGACGGCGGCCTTGCACCTGCCCCTCCGCATCCTCAACGGCCGAATGGCGTTTACAATGGCAATGGTGGTGGCCGCGGTGCGACACGCAGTGTGCCGGAGATGCTACACTTCTTTGCGGACCGCGCCTCCCCTGCTGCACCGCGTTCAAGAGAGCTTCGTGCAGCAACACCGCGACGAGGAGCGGCGGCTGCGCGACGCGGTTGCGGCCTACCACGCTCGTGTGGACGCCACAGAGGGCGTGTACGACGGAGTGGACTGGGTGGGGCTGCGGCGGCTGCTGGAGCACATCGGCAGCAGCTCGCGTCACACGGCCTGTGCGAGCCGCCACAACGCGAGAGCGTTCGCCGCAGAGCCGCTCCCCACCGCATCCTCTTCCGGGAGCGATGCTGTCCTTTTTCCAACGTGGACGGGGCGGACAGCGGCGGCAGCCGGGGCGGGTCTGCGGTGCGCGTGCGCGGTCGAAGCCCCCTCCGCTCGTCCCCTACACGCCACACCACGCTGGTAGAGAGCCGTGACGTGTCGCGTCGGCTGCTTGGCCGCTCCTCTCCTCCGGTGCGCTCTCTCGTGATCGGCGACGACCTCGCGTCTTACATGTCGCACCACACGTCACCCCTCGCCCAGGTGCGACCGGCTGCTGCTGCGCTGCCTGGCCGACCTGCAGCGGGGGCACATCTGGGCCATCCAAGACGCCTCCTTCTACTTCGCGCCTGGCCAGCTGAAAGCCGTCTGCTCGACGCCATTCCGACTCGCGGGGGCACAGTGGGAGCTGCGCATTGCGCCGCTGCCGCCGTCGCACCGTGCGGCACGTCGCAGCAGCAGCAGCGCGCCGACGTCGACGCTCATCACACCGGGCGTGAACGCGGGCATGATGGCCGCCACCGCCGCCACGTTCGCACCTGCAGGAGATGGGAGCGGTGGAGGGAACGGCGACGTCAACGCGACGGGTGCGATGGTGGCGCGGTCACCGCTGGCGACGCATTCCTTGCCCGACGAGGACCGCGGTGGACCAGACACCGACACGAGCTCGCGTGTTGGCTCCCCAGAGGAGGAGTGGCTCGGACTCTTCATGTTCCCGTTGCAGCACCGCCTGCGCATGGACTTCCGCGTCATCGCCTTCTCCGAGGTAACCTGGGCAGAGTGGCAGGTGACGGGGTGGACGACGGAGATGGCTGGCAAAGGGTGGGGCCTCTACCCCTTTCTGCAGCGCAAGGAGCTCATGCGCACCGACAAGCTGGCGCGCGACAACATTGTGAAAATCTGCATCGCGCCTATCAGCGATCTCTACTAGTGTGTGTTTTAGTGACTGTTAATGATAAGTGATACGTTTTTTTTTTACCCTCCTGTGCGCATCGCTAGCCTTTTTATTCTTATTTTGAAAGAGCCGGTTTTTTTTTTTTCTGTACTACTACTGCAACTATGCGTGTTTGTTTTTCCTTCTTCCTCGCTCTCTTCTCTTCTCTTGTCTTCACTACAGCCTAGAACTTTTTTTTTTTTAGATAAGCCCATGCCTCACATAGGTCTTCATTGTTTTCTTAACTTTTGAGCATTTGACGTGGTGCTCACTAGACGCTTGTTATCAAACTGATTCGCACAAGATATATATATTTTATGGTTTTCACACCAGAGGTTCACGCGATCTTTCAATGGTACAGAAGTCGTGGGAGAGTCCAGCACCCTTATATTCTCTCTGAAGAATGCTGCGCTGATGATGGCAGGTATAAAAAGCTGTGTTGTTTGTATTCGTGACGCACCAACGACAAGATCTGACATTGGCTCACGGTGCTTCATTGAAGCGTTCCAGAGTACAGCTTCTTCCTTTTGTGTCTGGGAGTCGCTTCGTACCTTTTAAATAGGAATCTGCAGATACTTTGTTTAAAAAAAAAAAGAGCGCACAGCATCACATCTCTACTGCTTTTTCCCATTTCCGTCGCCTTCGTTTACAAAGCACAGAACCACACTTGCGTACTCACACAAACACAAACATTCAAAGGAAAAAAAAAGCAGAGATTTTTTGTCTCTCATCATTCCCCTTGTTTGGCAGAAGCATTGGAAAAAAAAAAGCTTGCAGGAGCTCGCTGCTTTGTGTCGCCTCCCCACAGAGATCCAGACAAAAAAAGAACAAAATAACTAAATAACAATTAATTGATTCGCAATAAAGAGCACGCACAAAAGACACATCTTCACGATGCTGCGTCACCTTCGCATGACGCCATCCACCAAGGAGGTGCCCAAGGCGGAGGGACGCATCTTCGGCCTCTTCCACGACTGGATTCACCCTCTCTACCGCTACCGCATCGCACACTGCCCAACCCCACGCGACCGTGTCTGCGCCTGCGCCTACCCCCTCTTCACGCTCCGCTCCGCTCGCCGCTCCCCCTACGACGAGCCGACGATGTTGGCCGCCATGCACGAGACCGTCTACGTCGATAGCCGTGGCAAGTCGACGTCACCACCGGTAAGTGAAATGCCAGAGAATGTGCCAGCCTCAGAGAGCACCACATCTGCAACGCCTGGTAGCAGCACCGGTGCTACGCCAACCGATGTCTCCGCAGCGGAGGCGGCCACGAGCCCCACTGCGTCCCCCGCTGCCGCCCCCACCGTTGCAGGCTCTCACACTTCTGCTTTTCTCTCCTCCTTTGGCAATCTGCCCTCGTTGAAGGCACGCTGGGCGATACGCCGGCGTCGCGGCGGCGGCCGCCTCACCACTGCCGCCACTGCAGCTGTTGCTGCTCCCTCCATCTCCGAGACGTGCTACCGCTGCGACATCTGCGACGGCCTGCAGCGTTCTGTCGACGATGACGGCGAAGCTGTGTCGAGGGAGAGCGCAGCAACGACAGGCGCAGGTCCTTCCGCTGCAACAACAGTGGACGAGACGGTGATCGAGGAGGACGAGGATGAGGAAGAGGACGACGCGCCGCGTGCGGGGGACGGCGGCAACAGCAGCGGTGAGGAGCGCTACGGCCACACGACTTCCACCGACATCGCCAACACCGCGATGGAGGATGCCGACGTGGCTGAGCTGCGCCACCTCGACCCCTTCCACGTCGAGGTCTTCGGCAAGCCGTCGTGGGCATCGCTGCTGAAGCGGGCGACGCGGGAGGTGCAGCAGCAGCTGACTCGCTGCGGGCTGCGCAAGCGCGACGCCTCGCGGTATGCAGCGCAGGCGACCGCCAACAGTGAGGTGGCGCGGCATGCGTATCGGATGTGGGTCCGTGCGGAGGCGCAGCGCGTGCGCGAGGAGCAGCGGCGTTCCATGCAACCGGCGTACGCATCACCAGAGACAAGTGCGTCGCCGCTGCCTCCTTCATCTGCCACGCCGCCCCTCTACTCTCTCGGCGGAGCAGCGGGCCATTGTCAAGGCCAAGCTGGACACGCTGCACCTCGCCGCCTACCTCGCACGGTACGCCGTCGCGGCCTACGGACTGCCCTACGAGCTGAACTTCTTCACGAGTGTGCGGGAGCTGACACGGCTGAGTGCCGAGCCGCACAGCCGCTACGTCTGCGCCAACTCTGAGGAGCAGCTGGAGTCGATGCGGCGCATGCTGCAAGGCGAGGAGCCGGAGGTGTTGCTGGAGTGCGTGGCGAGCCGCTACTCGCTGCGGGTGGGACAGCCGTGCTGGTCCCTCTTTCTCGACCACGCCGCTCAGCGTGTTGTGTTGGCATTCCGCGGGTCGTTGACGGCGGCGGACATGGTTGTGGACGTGATGGAGGGCTACGCGTACGTGAATCTGGAGCGCGGCAGTGCGAGCAGTGCAGACACATCGTCGGCTGCGTCGCAGGTGTGCACGGCGATTCCCCTCGGCTTCTACAAGTCGGTGGTGGAAGCAGGGTCGCAGCTGTTGCCGATCCTCCGCACCATTCATGCCCAGTACAGCGGCTACACGCTCTGCGTCACCGGCCACTCCCTCGGCGGCGTCCAGGCCTCCATCTTTCACCTGCTGTACTGCGGTCCGTGGAAGGCGACCCTGCACACGTCCTCCTCGCTGCAGCGCCGTGCCAAAGCCTCTGTCTGCTCGTTCACCACGGGGGCATCGATCGGAGACTGCCCAACACCACCCGTAGCACCGGCGTCAGCAGCAGCAGCAGCAGCAGGACACGTGCCCTTTACTACCGTGCTCACCTGCACTCTCGCTGCTGCGCCAGTTGTGGAGAAGCGCGTTGTGGGGGTGATGAATGCGTGGCTCGCGGCGGAGGAAAAGAAGTCAGGGAGCCGTCTGGTGGCCATGTCCCACGGCATGGATCTGGTGACGCGGCTGCAAGTGCACTCGCTGCAGGAAACCTTCCTGAAGGCCTACAGTGCGACTCCAACAGAAGCAACACAGCAAACATCATCGTCGGCTGCAGAGATGAATGCGGCTGCTGCTGTCATTGACAAGTCTGCCGTTCCTCTTCTCGCTATTCCGGGGTCGATGTACAACGTCACCGCCGGCACGCGTCGCCGCTACCTTCTTCCAGTTCCCTTGACGGCTGTAGCGGTGCGAGAACAAATCATCATGTCTGCCGAGGCCGTGCTGCAGCACTTTCCTTGTCTCTACCTGCGAAGTTTCGCGGAGCTGCTGACCCGTTACGAGGCAAAGTGGAGCGCGCTAAAGGCGACGGCGGCACCAGCGGAGGGGGCTTTGGATGCGGCTACAGCGGCAGCAAAGAAGAGTGACAAGCAAAAGGACTAGGAGGCATGTCGCTGAAAGTGCGTGCTCGCTTTTTCCGTATTATTATTATTGTTCTTTGTGGGCTCTCCAGGAGGTTAAGAGAGTTGCTAGCGGGCTTTTTAATTATTTTCCTCCTTTTTTTTTCCAGTATGAGAGGAAGAGACACGCCGGGTGACACGCTGCAACACCTCTCATGCTGCGTGCGTCACGGCCGCAGACAAACTTTTTTCAAATTGTCCTCTCTTTACTCTCTCTCTCTCCTCTATCGCTGAATAGGTCCACGTTGGCTCTCCCTCTTATTCTTTTCCAGGTTTTTCTGACTTTCCTCCTTCAGCTTTTCCGCTCCGCGGTGTTCCTCTACTCAGTATCTCTTTCAGCTATTTGTGTGTGTGACTTCACACGCGCCTTGTACGTTCAAGATCAAAAAGGCAAATTAAACAATGGAATTAAATGGGCCGTAATGACGAGCGCTGATGCTGGCACACATGTTACGTCGCAAAGATCGCATTTGTTTTCGCCAGTTCCGTAATGACTTAGATTTACAGATGTAATTCGATCGAGCAACTTACTCATGCAATGACAGGAGGCTCTTGTGCGGTCTCACGCTGAGTGCGACTACGCCGCAAATTCCAACTGCGTGCGACTTGTGTGTTCTCTCCAGACGTCTATTCGTTCTCTTGCGTTACTCTCTTTCTCTCTCTTTCTCTCTCTCTTTCTTTTGCTGTCCACTCTTACAGTCTAGAACTCCACCCTCTTGCCATATCAAATACAGCAACAAAAAACCCAAAATATTTGGCGGCACATGTGTCCTTCTCCTTGTACGAAGAAATCTTCGAAACGACACGCCACGGTACAGCGAGGGCCTCATGCAAGACGCCTCGCCTCCTAGCGCAGGTGTGCGTGAGGGCCACCCAACTTCTCCTCCACCACAGACGGGCCCCATGCGCGACGCAGCGATGCCCACATCCACCTATTCCTCTGCAGTTCCCTCCGCACGGCGTGCCGGTGGCGGTGGCAGCAGTGGCCTGCCGCGCTCCCGCTCTACGCGCTCCTTGCACGGACAGGGGCTCACCTCCAGCGCTGCCAACGCTGCGTCGGGCCTACTAGAGGCGTCTGGTGCGCCACGCAGCCGCTACCCGCACCATGACAACGCCACCGCGGCGTGGTTCACGGAGCTGGTGCGAGAGGTGGAGGTGGTGGGGGACGCGGAGGTGAGCCGTGCACGCGCTCCTCTCTTTGAAACGGCGCACCGCCCACACGTCTTTTCCGCGGAGGAGCGGCGACGGATGGACCGCTACGAGGGCATCGACTACGCGGTGGGGCAGTCCCTCGTTCACCGCCTCGACGTCAGCGCGCGGGCTACGGCTGACGCGAAGGGGTGGCTGCGTCTGCTGATGTTCGTGCTGATTGGCGTGACGGTCGGCGCGTGGTCGCTGCTGCTCTTCCAGACCCTCGACTACCTTTCTGATGTGAAGCTCGAGGCGCTGCAGGGGGTGGTGCGGGGCCGCAACAGTACGCAGCCGACTTCAACCCCATCGCCGGTGGTGTACGGCGGCTTCTTTCTTACTCGCTTGCTGAGTTTCTTGGAAAGTGGCAACAGCAGCGACTTCACACCGATTGTGCTGCGCACCATCTCCGGCTGGGCCCTGCTGCGCGGCTACCTGCTCTACGTCATGTGGGGACTGCTCACCGCGCTGCTCTCCTCGCTGTGCTGCCTCGTAATGCCGAGCGCCGCCGGCAGCGGCATTCCGGATGTTATGGCCTACCTCAACGGCGTGATGTTCCCCCGCATCTTCAACATCCGCAATCTCGTGGTGAAGACGCTGTCGTGCATTCTGGCGGTGAGTGCGGGATTGCCGGTCGGCACGGAGGGCCCGATGATCCACATGGGCTCGTTGATCGGCGCAGGACTGCCGACGGGGCGTAGCCGCTCGCTGCGCTGCAGTGCCACGTCAATCTTCGATGCCTTCCGCAACCCACGCGATCAGCGGGACTTCATCTCGGCCGGTGCCGCCTGCGGGCTGACGAGCGCCTTCTCGAGCCCCTTGGGTGGCATGCTCTTTGTGCTGGAGGAGATGGCGACGCACTTCTCGGTGCGGCTGGCGTGGCTCGTCTTTATCTCCTGCCTCTCCTGCATGTGGATCATTCAGACGGTGAACTCCTTCATGTCTGGCTGGCACCTTGGTGGACCGCTCCGCGATGGCGCTGGGCAACCTCCGTGAGGCCGCCATCGCCATGTTCTACATTGACACCGTTCCCGAAAACACAACGCCGCTTTACAGCCTTACCTTCGTTCCTACCGCCGTCGTGGCGGTCGCCTCCGCCTTTCTCGCTGTCGCCTACACCGTCAGCAGCGTTCGCTTCTCGCGCTGGCGGGGCCGCTGCCTCTTTCCCACTGCGCTGTACCGCGTGATGGAGCCTTGCATCTTTGCCTTCTTCTTTTCATCCTGCTGCTACCTGCTGCCGCTTGTCACGCCGTGTGTCGTGACGCCGTCGCACGTGCGGGAGAAGAGGGAGGAGCTGCACGTGGAGCTCTTCACTGCCTTCTGCGCGCAGCCCGAGACGACCCACCACCCCCTCGCCACCCTCACCATGACGAGCCCCTACAACTTACTCCGGCTGCTCTTCTCGCGTCACACGGCGGGCCTCTTTCCCGCGTGGGCCCTCCTGCTGCATTTGAGTCTCTACGTAATGGGCTCTAGCTACGCAGGAGGCATGTTCATCTCATGCGGCACGGTGATTCCGTCGCTGCTGATCGGCGCGGTGCAGGGGCGTCTCGTTGCGGTGCTCTTTCATCAGCCGCAGTGGGCGGACGAAGGCGTGGTGGCGCTGGTCGGCGCCGCTGCCTACTTTGCCGCCATCTCGCGGCTCACGTTTGCCTTGGTGGTAATTATGATGGAGTTGACGGCGGACGTCTCGCACATCACGTGCATCATGCTCGGCGTCCTTCTGGCAAAGGGCATTGCGGACAAGTGCTGCCACTCCTTCTACCACGCCTCCCTCTCGAGGTGAAAGCGGTGCCGTTTTTAGAGGCGCAGACGAGCATGCATCTCCTCGACACCTACACAGCACGCGACATCATGACAACGCCCGTGGCGAAGCTGGAGACGATCGATACGGTGTTGCGTGTGCTGGAGGCGCTGACGATGACGACGCACAACGCCTTCCCTGTGGTGCGGGTAGGGGAGGCGGATCAGGCGTACGAGGGGGTTGTGACGCGCAGCCAGCTGGAGCTGCTGCTGTGGGTGGTCTATCTACGAGAGATGGGGGAGGCGGACGAGGTGCTCCTCGGCGACGACGCAGCAAGCTGCGAGGATAGAGCAGAAGAAGAAGCCACTGCTGTTGGTACTGGTGACGGCGCTGCGTTGTATGACCCCACGACGACATCGCGACCGTCCGTGCCTTCCGCGCTCTCCGCGTCCGCACACGTCTCCGACGCCGAGCTGAAGCGGGTGCGTGAGTTCCTCTTCTGGAACCGCCTCCCACGAGTTCCAATGACAGAGGATCTCTCCTTGGCCACCATCCGCGCCTACATCGACCTTCGCCCGTACATCGACCGCAGCGCGCCTTATGTGCAAGATGGGGTGTGTGTCTCCCGCGCCTACTACACCTTTCGCCACCTTGGGCTGCGGCATCTGCCGGTGCTCGATCGCACGTTGCGGTTGGTGGGAATGCTGACGCGAGTGAACTTCGTGGGGGACCGGCTGCTGGAGAAGGTGGCGGCGCGGCAGGCGGAGGAGACGCAGATGGCGTGGAGTGTGTGTTGAAAAGAATGTTCTGTTGCTAACGCTGTGGAGGGTCCCAGCAGCGGTGACACTCTTGTTGGCTCCGTCGACTATTTTGATATCGTGTCTTGCTGCCCTCTTGCGTTATCATTATTTATTCATAGACTCCGTGTCGCAATGACATAGGAGGGCTCTGTTGCACTGCTAACTGAAAAAAAAAGAGAGAGAGGAGGAAAAGAGGCTGATATTTCGCAGAGTGAGGAAGAGGAGTAATGTTAATCTAAAAGAAGACCTGTGACTCCGGAGGAAGTGCACTTTTTTTAAAGCATGTCGGATGAAAGGTACAATAGCGCATCACACCCTCTCTGTGTGCTGCCCATTAACCTTAAGTCCAAACAAAAGAATCTACTAACATACCTTCAGAGGTCTACTTTAGAGTCACTTCTTTCTTCTCCCACTCCTACGTCTACCTCTCCCTCTGAGGATACCGCTGCACTGTATTCGTCTCCTTCTTGCTGCGGGTTGACCTTCCGGCATTTCGTTACAGCCCCTGCCTACTAAAATACGTCCCAACTGGCGATGCTGCACGCGTGTGGTATAGTCTCCTTCCTCACCCCTTTGCCCACCAGCACTGCGGCGGCAGCGGCGGCGTGCAGCAGCAGTGAAGATGCATTGCTCTCACAGGAACATCAATGTGCAGCGCCGTGGTCGGCCACCGGCGAGGTGAAGGTCACTCCAGAGGACTTTCTGGTGGTGGAAATAGACACGAGTGGGCAGCGCACGGATGCCGATCCGTACGCGTTTCCTCCTGCAGAGGCACTGGAAGCATCGTCGCTGCAGACTGAAGGTGTTAAAGCAATTGCTGGTGAAGCAGCAGAAGGTGAAGGTGAAGACGCGAACGAGACCTCAGCCGCACACACAATAGACGATTTGCGCTGCTTGGTGGCTGACCAGGCTCCTCTCTTGCGTGCTGCGTTCGGCACGGCAGCTGACATTGGAAGCAAAGCTATGACATCGCTAAATCCGCTGTCGATGACGGCACTCCTGCACGACGTGCAGCTCTCTGCGCAGGGGCCTTTGCCACAGAAGGACATTACAACGAGTGAGACAGAGTCGCTCTCAGCGCCGCATTGGTGGCGGGGGAAGCCACAGGCTTGGTGACTTCACAGACAAGAAAGAGCGCCAGATGGTGCACCTGCTTGTGCGGCGCTGCTTTCCGCACCTGCGCACCTTTGCGGAGCCTTTAACGTCTGCTACCGCCTCCTCCTCTGCCTCGCAGCCTACCGCCTCTGCTGCGTCGTGCACATCGCTGTCGGACAGCGCGGCTGCCTCGGTGATCGTTTGCGCGGTAGACCTGCACTTTGTGCTCTTCTGCGCCACGCTGGGGACGGAGGCGGCGCAGTGCATTGCGCAGTGGGCTGTTGCGGCGCAGGCGGTCCGACAGGAGCGTAGCCTCGATGAGGCAACCCGCGAGGTGCTGCGGGCGGTGGCACCGGTAGAGGACGGTGCGGTGCCCACGGCGGCGGTGCAGAAAGGCGTCTGCTTCGCTTCTTTTGACGCTCTCTCGGAGGCAATGCAGCGTCCGTGCGGCGGCGGCAGCGACGACTCCGGCGTGAATGCTCCTGTGCTGTCGGAGAAGGATGTGCGGCGACACGTGCACGAGCTGCTCCGTCGCTTCTATCCTTTCCTCCGATGCCAGGTGCGCGAGGGTCAGGTGGTCTTGCGCTACTGCCCCCGACCAGGAAATGCGAGTGCTTCTGGGTCTCCCGCTGCCTCGTCGAACAGCAGCGGCAGCAGCGGCAACGGTGGTGTTGTCATAGGCGTGCGCCGGCCCCGCGAGGAGGAGGACGGGGAAGGTGGCGCAGAGACATCTTCTCGCCCTGACGGTGGCTTTTTGCACATCATCGTCGTAAAGCGCAACCTCGACACTGCAGAAATGCGCCAGCTAATTGGCGAGTACTGCGGGGTGAAGGACAGTGCCGTCTGCGTCGCGGGGATGAAGGATAAGAAGGCAGTCACCACGCAGCGATGCTCCCTTCCTCTCGCCGGTGTCTCGGCAAAGGTCAGCTCAGCTCTCGCGGCAGCCACGCCGTCTTTGCCCGTTACGCTGCGCTGGCCAGCCGATCCGCTGAGCAGCTACGCGATGGTGACGCGGGCGTCACCCCGCCGCGGCCCTCTTCACCTCGGTCAGCTGAAAGGGAACTGGTTCTCCATCCGTGTGCGAAACGTGCGGTGGTCAGCCCTGAGTGACAGCACCGCGACGCAGCCTTCCCGCGAGTGCGGCAACCCACAGAAACATGCAGATGCATTGCGTGCTTTCGTCACGGAACGCTTTCAGCGCTGCGCTAAGCGCGGGTTTGTCAATTACTTTGGCCAGCAGCGCTTTGGCGAGACAATCGACCGCGCCGACGACCACACCGGCGTCCACCTCTTTGCCGGGCGGTGGGTTGAAGCGGTGCGGAGTCTCTACCGAGGCTGTCCCGACGTGTACGACGCCTTTCCCGGAAAAAATGGAGGTGCGCTTCGTGCCAGGCAACTCGCGCGACGCACAGGTCATGACGCACGCTCTCCGCCAGACGCAGCGCATGTTTTTTTCCGAACTCTCGCTGACGCGGCAGGATGTGCAGTCCAGTAGTCCTCTCTGGACGCGGCTGTGCGAGAAGGCGATCACGGAGGGTGTCGCCTACTTTTTGCGCTCGCTCTGGGTGCACGCCGGTCAGAGTGTTTTCTTTAACTTGACAGCCTCCTTTCTGCTAGCGAGCGTGCAGTCGACGCCCCCAGCCGACCTTGCAGATGCTCCCTCTGTTCTTCCCCTTACCGCCGCAGTCGTGGAAAAGGCGCAGCTGCCTCTTGGCGGGTACCACGTGCACCGCAGCTCGCCCGCGTCAGAAGGTGACGAGGCGACGCACGCGCTGTGGTGTGCGTGGCGGGATCGGGCGATGCAGCACGCCCTTCGCACGTTGCGGTGGACGTCCGCACAGGCCTTTGAACAGCGCAAGGTGGCTGGGGTGCCGGTGCCGGGCTCGTGGCGTGCAGTCGTCGTGAAGCCACAAGATGCTGCGTTGAGCTGGGAGGCAGAGCCCCCGCAGAGGGAAGGAGAAGTAAAGGAGCCTGCAAACGTGCCTACAGCAGCCGCAGAGATGGCGCTGCCGTCGCTGCGCCTCTCCTTCGCTCTCCCGTCGTCGAGCTACGCCACGATCTTCCTGCGCGAGGTGCTGGGCTGCGACACGTGGTGGTAGTCACTATTTTTGATAGGTTATCACGGTGTGCGTTTCACGCCTGCCCGCCACGCGCTTGCTGAGGTTGTGCGTTGCATAGTGCGCTTGCTTTTCGTTATGAAAAGGTCAAGTTTGCGTCTGCGTAAGCCCTACTCTCACACTTAAGCAATACGAACAAAAAAAAAGTAGTGGAGAGGAAGAGCGTACCAAGTGGTAGGAAGGGTACGAACAGCTTAACGCTTCATGATGTTTTTAGCGTATAGATGCGAGTGTCGAGAATGGCTTATGCTTCGTGTCCAGTTCCCTCAAGTAGGTGTGGCGTATATGTGCGTATATGCCTACTTCAGATTTTGCGCTTCTTGTCGCAAAGGCCATCATCTGCCTTTCTTGCCGCTATCTCATGCCCTCTCTCCCCACACCCTTTCATTTTTTTCTTTGACTTGTGCGTTCAGTCAGTACTTCAACACTCAAACAACCCTCACATAGACACACAGGCACACGGACACGGGAGGCCAATCCGTGCTGTGTGTTTGCCGCTTCGTCCCCCATTTTCTCCTTTCTCTCTCTCTTCCTCGCAGACAACAACTGAGAGACGGGGCGTCCTACCCGCTCGCTTCCCAACCAAATTTTTTTTTTTGGGGGACAAAAAAAAAAAAAAAAAAAAAAAAAAAAAATATTGGGGGCTGGGGGGGGCTTTTTGGGGGTGGTCCCGGGGGCCCCTTTGGGTTTTTCCTTTTTCCTTTTTCCCCCTTTTTTCCACGGGAGAGGGGGATTGGGGCCAAAAAAAAAAAAAAAGGGGGGGGTATTTATTGGGGTCGGGGGGGGGCCTCGGGGCTTTACACGATGCATTTTTTCCCCCCCTTTTCCCCCGGGAAGGGGGGGGGGGCCCCGACTGCCAACTCGCCAACACGTCGTCCTCGTCGTCTCCACCCGCCGCCGGAGCTGCTGCCCCTGCGACTGCTGCGGCTGCGGTGTCGACGGGCAGCAAACCCACCACCAGCGCCCCCTCTCGCTTCCCCTACCCCCAACCCCCCCTCAGGGCACATCCTCATCCGCCCCCCCGCATGGACGTTGAAAACGAAATTTTTTTTTGGGGGGGGGGGGGGGTTTTTTCCCCCGCCGCCGCTGTGAAGGGTGGGGGGGGGGGGGTGTTCTTTGTGAAGGGCGACGCGAAGGTCCGCGGCACACCGGCGCAGAACACGACAGCCCCTGATGGCATTCCCATCGTGCCGGTACACCAAAAAGAACGCCGTTGCAGTGTTGTGATTGGCAGCTACTATCGCCAGGTCGAGGGCCTGGACAACGCGGGCAGCCTCCCGCCCTCCTCGATGCTCGGGCTGGAGGTGCGTATGCCCCACCTCGAGGCGGCAGTGCTGGGGCTGTCGGAGCCGGAGACGCTGAAGGACGTGGTGCTGAACTGCTCGGGCAACAAGTCGTGCGGGTGGTACATGGGCGCCGTCACGTTCACGGTGGAGGGAAAGGCGGTGGAGACGCCGCAGCCGATCCGGTTTCTGCTGAAGCCGTTCTACGGCCACCGCTGCGCCAACTGCCTCGACCCGGTCTACGCGATCGGCTACACCTGCGCGCACTGCGAGGTGCCGCACTACTGCTCCCGCGAATGCATGAACGCCCACATGAAGAAGCACCACAAGCTGCTGTGCCCGATCCTGTACAAGCGCTACCGCTATCAGGCCGGCGAGGTGGTGACGGAGGTGCCGGACGGGTCGGCGCTCGTGGCGTGGTGGCGCTGCCTCGAGCACGGCGTCTTCAGCGTGCTGGTGGACCCGAACAACTCGCTCGGCTACGGCATCGAGCTGACGCTGAACGTGCTCAAGGCTGCCCGGCAGGAGGGCCTGCAGTACAACTTGGTGACCCCGGCTCCTCTTTCCTCGTCGCCGCCGCACGAGGAGGTGGCGCGCTTCGCCTGCGTGCTGCTGCGGGAGGTGAATCGAAGCGCCATCCTCGAGGGCTGCGCTCCGCTGGCGGCTGCCTGCCTCGACTACCTCTACGTCTTCAGTCCATCTGCCGACTTCGCCATACAGGCGCACATCCTCTTCTTCACGACCTTCCACTGCGAAGACCTCGACGTTCCCATCGACACCTTCGAAGAGTACGTCTCCTACGCCAGGCCGCTGCACGCCCTGGCCGCGCTGCAGATCAACTACGCGCTAAAAAGCACCATCTCTGTTGAGTTCTGGCGCCGCGTCAAGATCGCGAAGGACTCTATCGCCTCGCTGCTGGCGGTGACGAACGTCGTGCCGAGTGGTGGGGTGGAGGGCTTGAAAGAGATCATCACGGCACAGCAGCGCGACGCGTTGATGATGCTGTCAAAGATTTTTGTGATGATGGCAACGCGGGCGCCGCAGGGGGAGTGTCAGCGGTGGCTGGAGCAGGCGGAGCGCTGCCTGACGCAGTGCCAGAACGGCCTCGGGGCGGCCAACTCGGCGGAGGTGGATGCGATGATCTGCTTTCGCCTTTCGGCTCTGCTGTTGCTCTATAAGACGGACACCAAGACGGAGGAGGCGCGGCTGCAGCGGAAGAAGGGTGACTCCTTCTTGAAACTGCGTCAGAGGGGTGCCATCGATGCGACCAACATGCAGCAGCAGAACGGCGTCGAGGAGGGCGAGCATGCGAAGGAGCGGAAGGCGTAGTTGAAGGTGGTGTTTTTTTTTCTAGTGGTGGTGGACATGCTTTTTTTTTTTGCAAGTTTTTTTTTTTTCAATGATGTGGCTCAACTGTTGTGGGGCGGGTGCGTCGGCTTGGCGGCGACCCTGTGTCTATTTCTGTTCCTTCCTCATTGCCACCGTTTTAAACACACGCCGCACCAGCATGCACAGAGTGAAAGAGGCACATAAACACGTGAGTCGTTGGGAGGTTTTCAATTGTTGGCCAAGGGTAGGGACCGCACCAGAGCTGCATTGCTGCTCGACATGGCGGCAGGCGAAAAAAAAAAAAGGCGATGGTGACTTAACAGAAAGCAAAGTATCATTAGCCCTTTCAAGCTATAGAAAAAAGAACACTCGCGAAGACGATCAATAGAGGCGCACCACAGAGAAAGCCGCGAAGTGCATTCTCGTATCCGCCGTGCCTGTTTCCCTTTTTTCTTGCGTAGCGAAAGCTTTTTTCGTGTGTTCTCTTTTTTTTTCAGGAAGTCCCCCTTTTTCATTTTCTGGTGCTGCCGTTGTCGATGCGTTGACAGTTCTGTTTAATGTGGTGTACGCCTACATGAAAGCAAATGTCTTTTTTGTGCCTGTGCGCTCCATGGTATGGATGTGTGGCTGTCTTGCACGTCTGTATGCGGGAAAATGTGTTTTTTTTTTTGTTGTTTACTGAGCCTCCATCGACCAGCTTTTTTCTTTGGTTTGTTGTGGTGGGTGTGTTGGGTTTTTTCTTTTCTTTCCTTTTGCGGTGTTTTAATCTGGTAGCGGCACCGTGTGCTGGTCGGAACATGGGTGGTAAAGGAAGTAGGTCGAGAGAGTTGGTGACTTAGAGTGCATGCTCACTTACACACTCTCTCCCTCCGTGTTTTTCTTTTTTTCTGGTTGTAATTGTACGGTGCATGGCTGTTGTGCGCTGACTACGCGGTGACTTGTCTTTCTTTTTTATTGTGTTTTACTGTTTCCCACTTTCTCTTTTGTTTTTCTTCGGAACTACTCTCTTAAGAGCATAAGCTGTAAGCTGAAGGAAAAAACAAAAACAACTCTCAACAAAGCGCATTGAGAGCTCGACAAAAAAGGGGAAGAATAGAAAAGAGGCAGAACTGAGAGTACTACCTTTTTTGCAATTGCCTGAGGTAGGTGAGGAATAGTTGCTGTGCTCGACGGAGAAGAGAAGAGCGAATGTGGCGGTGAAGAGAACGTGCGAGGGCGGTGAACGGCTTCCCTTGTCGTAGACTCCTCTCCCCAGCTGTAGTGTGCATGTGGTGTGCTTGCCAGGCGCTTCTGCCACCCACCTTCGTCTCTTTCAAAGTCTCTTTCTGTGGATACTGGCAAGAGGAGGAAAAGGAAAGAAAAACAATCGAGCTGTGCTCACACTCATCGGCGAAGCCGCAGATCGCTCTACTTCTGCCAGTCAGCCCTCTCAGTGGATTGTGACAGAGGAGTTCACATCTCGGCTTTCGGCGCTCTACTCTGCTCTGGGGCGGGTGGCAACACCCACCACGTGAAGTTGCCTCAAGCGTGAGAAGGCGATGCACGCGCGCTCAAGCAGAAAGGAACACCCCGGACTTTACTGCGCTACTTTCATTACTTTTCACTTTGCATGTTAAGAAACTATACTCTTCTTCTCTTTTCCCTCTTTAACTTATCGTTTGTTCAACTCCTTCAGTGGCGCCCCAAGCTGACAACACCGACGTCTTCGTTCTGTGCCTCTTCCTCCCTCTCTCTCTTGCATAACTATACGGTTGGCATCGTCGTTCAGCCAAATATTTGTGCTGCAAAACAAAACAAAAAACTTACTGACACAAACACGTCCACAATTTTTTTTTTAGAGAGACTGTGCCCAAATTTTTCTTTTTTGCTGCCCCATTTTTCTCTCTTTTTTTAGCTTTTACTCTACACGCGTTCACCGCGCTTACGCGTGCCACAAGTGTGCCTCTCTCTCTCTCTCTCTCTCTCCCTCTCTCTCTCTCTCTGTGAACAGTTGCAGCATACAGCGCATCGCTCTGACCGCTAAAAAAGACAAAAAAAGAAGAAAACGTCGAAGCGCAAACGCTGAGGGATACTGAAAAAAAAGAAGATGAAGGTGTTATCACGCCCTCTCCGCCCGGCCCGTGCAGCGTCGTTGCTCGCAACCGTCTTGCTTGTGTGCGTTTTCCTCTGCGGCAGTGTCGCCGTCCACGCCGGCAGCGATGACCTCCCCACACCGGAGTGGTCCTTCTCGTGCAAGTCACCCTTCCAAGTGTGTTCTACCGTCGAGACATACCGCTACTGGAACGAGAATCCCAAGGAGCGTCTGCACTTCGCCGTCAACGGCCTTGTGAAGGACGTCAACAACAAAAAGTACGTGACGGTGTGGCTGCTGATGGATGAACCAAACGTGGAGTTCGCGAAGGAGCTGGCGCGTGCCGACTTCTACGTTATGATGGTCTACCCCCGCGGCACGCAGCTCTCCACGACGCACTACACCTGCACCGAGGCGAAACCTGCCTACACAGACCAGTGCTGGCTAACGGAGAAGTGCGCGGCTGAGCTGGCGGCGCGGTCGGCGAAGAAGGATGACCTCTTCAACGCCTCTCACTTCACCGCCGACCAGGTGGCGCACGACGTGGAGTGGTTGATGCGCACGCTGGGCGATGGCCGGCCGAACGTGCTAGTGACGCAGGGGCTGAGCAGCGTCTTTGCCATGCGCATGCTGCAGCTGCACCCTCAAGTCCCTGTCGGCGTGATCATGATGGACCAGGTAAACCCCGTCTATTTTGACACCTACGGCTACCTAGGCGGGGCCGGCTTCGACGTCGCGCTCCAGCACCTGCTGGCCCAGTGCGACGACGATGCCCTCTGCGTCGGTCGCCTCGGCGCGATGGAGGGGACGTGGGCGAGACTGCAGACGCTGGTGTCCTTGGCGAAGGGCAACAAGCTCACCTGCGCCAAGAAACTCAGCTGGGGTGGCAGCAAGCAGCTCGGGTCCTCCTTTGCGGACCAGCTGCGCTCTGTTCTGGCGCTGATGATGCGCTTCCCCACCTACCCCTTCGTGGCCAGCAAGGTCGACCTCATGAGCCTCATCCCCTCCATGCTCTACCGCCTGCAGCGGTGCGCTGAAAAAGACATTAAGCCCCTCAACACCCTCTACAGCTACGTGACGTCGGCCAAGTCCTTCACCTGCCCTGTGGATGTGCCGGTGCAGACGAACTGGCTAGTGAATGACTTTCTCCAGTCCTCGCCGCCGAAGAGTGTGGACAAGTACTGGGCAGGAGAGGCGAACCGGCGCACGGTGCAGCCGGCGCTGATGAGCAGCAAGGAATTCAACACTGTGGTGTCCAAGATGCCGTCAGTGGCCCGCACCAACCTCTCCCGCTTGCTGCCGGTGAACGCAACGCAGAAGATTCTCTTTCTCAGCGCCGACCTGGACCCAATGGCGCCACGCGGCACCGCTAGCGTCGCCGCCGTTGCCTTCCGCAGATTCAGCTCGTCGGTGCGGGCGGTACAGCTGCGCGGCATCACCAACGCACCGGCCGAGGCGCTGACGCCGTGTCTCCTCAGCAATCTCCGCTTTTACAAGGAGCACCGGGAGTGGGCGGACGCCGACACGTGCACGATGGACTCGGCGAAGCAGCTCGATTTTTTGAACGGTCCCACGAAGGACTACTACGGCGTCGGGGATGGGTGGGACTTTGACCTGCCCAACAACGATGACGGCTCCAGCAGGAGCAGTGATAACGGTGGCGGCGGCGGCGGCGGCAGCGTGCTGAAGAAGATCTTCCGTGTGCTGCTGATCCTCATCGTGATCGCTGCGGTGGGAGCAGGGGGCTACTACGGCTACTTTTACTTTAAAGCTCGCGGGTTCCGCTACAATCGGGTGAGTGACAATTTCTATGACAACCTGCAGACGTAGAGGCCTGCGACCTGGCAGTGGACCCTCGAGGCGCATCACCTCGAGGAAAGAAGAAGAAAGGGTAACCGACAACAACTGCAGCGAAAGTTACGTAACAAGGATGAAGACGCAGATCAATTCAGGGCTTTCAACGCGTTTTCCCATCTCCTCTCTCTGACCAAAGAAACAAACACAAACATTCAGAACTAAAGAAATGAAACGCGTTTGACAAAAAAAAAAACAACAACGATGCGAGTACAGAAGTGGAGTTTCAGAACGAGTTGACAAGTGCTCCAGTGCTCTATTGGCAAATCACAGTTCGTTGGATGGACTGTGTCCCATCTTTCCTCTTTTTTCAGCACATTAAAAAAGATGCAATTTCATCTTTCTGTATATGCAAGAATTTTTTCCCATTTTCTGAATTTGAGACTCGTTTTATTCAGTCGCCTTCGAAGGCGTGCGCGTGTTTTGCTTCCCAAATGCTTTAACAACTTTTTTTTGCTTTTTTTTTCCTGTAACTATGCTTTTATCGTCAGCTTGTGCTTGAGTGAACAAAAAAAATGGAGAATTTTATGTCGTCACTATCGAGAGGTAAAAGGGGTGTGTGAAGAAGACAGCTGATCCGTTGCGTGCTGGCATTAACCAAGTAAGATATCAAGACGGCGCACGTGAGCGATGTCTCACCGCTGCTTCTTCGTGCAAAGAGGGAAGATACGATTGGTTGATTGACACGCCTTACGGCGATGCTCTGTGCCGCGACACGGCGCGTCCAACTTGACGATCACGCGCATCTGCCTTAGTGCTCTCTGCATTTCGGAACACAAAATAAAAAAAAAAACCAGCCATTCTATTCAGTGCTGGTCCTGCCCTTCGCGAGGTCAGCGTCGTGGTCTGTGGGTTTTTGGTGGCCATTGCAAGAGCTGATTGGAGTGCTCAAAGTCCTTCTCTGCTCGACTCCTTCTCCGCCCTCTTTTCCATCTCTCTTTTTCTCTCTCCTTTGCAGCGTACATTCGCTTTTCCTATATATCTAGTTTCGCCCAGTCATACACTCTGCTTTCATCTTGCTCTTGTTTTCTCCTTCCTTCACTTCTGTGGTCTACCGACTGCACGTGCCAATTTTGCTCTTCCTCTTTTCATTTTTGCGTCCATCACTCTTCACATAAAAAAATTTATTTTTTTTTTTTTTTTTTTTTTTTTTTTTTTTTTTTTTTTTTTTTTTTTTTTTTTTTTTTTTTTTTTTCTCTTTCCTTTCCTTTTTTTTTTTTTGTTTTTTTTTCTTCCCTCCTTTTTCTTTTTTTTTTTTTTTTTAAAAAAAAAAAAAAAAAAAAAAAAAAAAATAAAAAAAACCTAATTGTTCTTTTTTTCTGGGGGGGGGGGGGGGGGGGCGGGCCGGGCCGCCCCCCAAGGCAGGAACAAAGGAAGGGGGTTGTTTGTTAAAAAAACAACAATTTTTCTTCCCCCCCCCCGGGGGTGGGGGGGGGGGGGGGCCCCCCCCCCCTTTTCCCCCCCCCCCCCCCCCCCCAAACCCCTCCTCCCCTTTTTTTTTAGGGGCCCTTTTTTCCTCCCCCCCTCTCACAGGAGTTTTTAAAAGAAAGGAGGGGACGGGGGCCCCCGGGAACCCGGGTCCCCCGGGGGCGAAAAAAAAGGGAAAGGAGGTCATGAGTGCAGCCGCGAAGGCTGCTGCACCATGCGCCAGCTCATCACCCACATCGAAGACAACTACCGCAACACAAATGGACGAAGCGGCAGACGCAGCAGCCTTCGCGACGGGGATCGCTGCAGCTTCTGCTGCCCCGCAGCCAGTCAAGGCTTCCTCGCCTTCCGCACCAGCGCCGCCGCGATCGCCTCCCATCGGCTGCCTCCCAGCTCGATGAGAGTTCGTCAGCTTCGGCGTCGCCAGCACCGGCCTCACAGACCAACACCACCACCGCAGAAGCTGCCGTCAAGCGGTGGAAGGAGAACAAGGAGTACCTCAAGCTGCAGCGCGACATGGGCCGCGTGCTTGCCTCGATGGATCGCACCCCCGTTGCGGACTGGGCCACACAGGCCTCGTTGCTCGCGCAGCTGCAGCGCATCGTGCAAGGTGCGAAGGACATCGTTGGCGCCGTGGAGCTGCCCGATGGCGACCGCTTTGCTCGGAGTCTGTGGCGGGCGATGAGTCCGCAGACGGTGGTGGGGGTGCAGCGGAAGGCGCTCGAGGTGCTGCAGAGCTACCTGGAGTACGTGAACCCAGCCTACCCAATGACGAAGGATCTTCCGCACTTTCTGCCTGCCTTGCTGGAGCTGCTGCCGCAGGCCACCATGCAGGTAAAGAGCGACGTTCTCGAGCTGCTGGACTGTGCCGTGGTGCGCCGGATGCCGCCCATCGCGCTGCGGAGTTGCGCGGAAGGCCTCCTTGCTGCCCTCCTCAGCTGCCTAGAGGAGTCGGAGACGAGTGCGATGTATCGACGCGCGATGGCGCTGCTCGAGTACGTGCATAGTACACTGCAGTGCGACACGTCGCTCGATCAGCGCGCAGGTGTGCTGCGTGGCGGTCAGGTGCTGCCGGCCTACACCTGGCTGCTCGTTCGGGACGCCGCCAGTGTGCGGTGTCCGGCGTTGCTGGTGATGAAGCGCCTCATCGCACAGGCGAGTCTGCCAGTAGGTGGGAAGGCGGCAGTCACGCGTCACAGTGATGAGACAGCAGGCGAAGAGGAGGAGAGAAAGGAGGACGCGCTGCTGTCCTCGCCGGAGCAGAACTCTGTGCCCGTTTCAACAACACTCCCCGACTGGGTCGGCGGTGATGTGCAAGTCGTCGTATCCGGCCTTTTCAACAGTTTGCAAGACACGCAGGAGAAGGTGCACCGCCTCGCGCTGGATGTGTTAGCGCTTGTTTGTCCCCTCGGTGGACGAGGCGTTGCCGACGCCGGTGGAGGGGGCGGTGCTGCGGCACAGACGGCGGTGGCAGCGGCCTGCCTCTATGAAAGCTCTGTAGGCATCTCGCCAGCACCCTCGCCGACTTCAAGTGGCCCACTAACGCTGCCGCCTCCTGACAGCTGGGCGACGAGCAGCGGTGGTGCTGCCGGCGGTGCTGATTTTCCCGCTGCCGCAGCTCAGGCGGAGCTCTTCTCCTTTGAGATGAAGGCGCTGCTGGCGGCGGCAGCGGTGCAGCTGCTCGGCACGCGGCACAGCACCCCAAGCGTGACCCGCCGTATTCTTCAATGGCTGACGGTGGACCCCGGCTGCGAGGCCGGAGAGCAAAGCGGGCAGTGGGGCGGTGCTGCGGAAGATGCGGCGACGGCAGGTGACGACGCATCTCCCTACTCCTCCTCCTCTCACGCCTACGTGCGCGATGTCACCTCCTTCCTCCTCGCTCAGGGCTTCCACATGGTGGTGCGGCACTGGCAGGCCTCGTGGACGAACCGGGTTGAGGAGGGCGGCGCCGCGGGCAGCAGGACGCCGCTTGCACAGCGGCACCTCTCGTCGGAGCTGAGCGCGCTGCAGCGCACGGCGCGTTCTCTCGTAGGCGCAGCAGCGCCGCGGCTGTCAAAGCGCGACGTCGATCGCGGCCGCTTTGAGTGGTGGTGTTGGTGGTGGTGTGACCACCGCTGCTGCTGCTGGTGGAGAGGCCACCACCGTTAGCTCCTCTGCAACATCGACAGCGGTGGGTGCCGTGGCGACTCCCCTCGTGTGGCTACGCGCCTTGCTGCTTCTCTTTCGGTATCGCAGCCCTTCCCCTGGTGGCGCAGCTGCTCAGGCCGGTGACGCAGGAGCCGGTGCCAGTCCGAACACCCTCGACTCCCCTCGCCACACGGTGTCCGATGGCGCCAGTGAGCCCGATACGTCCTCTCCTTTTGCGCTCTACCTAGTGCCCCTCGTTCTCCCATCGCTGAGCTGCCTGCTGGAGGATGTGCCCTCTGTGCTGTCTCGCGCTTCCTTGGACAGTGTGAAAGATGCACGAGTGCCAGGCAATGGGAAGGGGATCAACGGTTCTCCGGAGGAAGAAGCGTGGAGTGCGGAGGTGCGAGCGCTGCTGCGCGTCCTGCCGTGGACAGGCTTCGCGAAACTCGACGTGCTCGGTGTACAGGCGGTGGAGAAGCTGGTGCGGCCTCTTCTGGCGGAGACGTCCCGTGACGGAGGAAACGGCGGTGGTGTGGAGCCTTTGCAGCGGAGAATCCAGCAGTACCTACACGAAGCCTTCACCCTGGCAAGAGCGCTGGAGCCGTCCCTGATGGATGCCACAACCGAGCAGCCGGTGGCCGCGCAGGAGTACGTGGGTGCCTCGCTGGCCTGGTCCGACACCGTCGCGAGTCTTCTCAGCGACGTTTTGGACGCCCTCACGCACGCCGTCACCAGCAGCAGCGTGGGGGCAGGGCTGTATATTCCTCTCTTTCGTGTCGACTGCGAATGGGCTGCTTCGTCTCGTGGTGCAGCGCATGCAGCAGCTGATGGAGCCGATGTTCGACGCCGTGCTCGCCACCGCCAACGCGACGGGCACCGCCGTCGTCGGCGCTGACTTTTTCGCATCTTTTGTGAGTGCGGTGGACAGCGGCGTGCTCCGTCGTCTACGTGAGGCGACGGTACGCACTACGCAGGGTCTCCTCTTTACACCCCACAGTGATTCGGGTACTCCTGTTGACAACACCTCTCGCACGGCTCTGTACTCTTTGCCAGATGATCAGAGGGCAGAGGTGCAGAAGCTGCTCTCCCGCATGCACCACACCACTCTTCGCTTCACCGCCTTCCTCGCCCAGCTGCACCTGCGCTGTCAGCAGCACGCCGTTGCGGGTATGCTGCTCGACTCTGCCTCCGAGGACGGCGCCGGTTCGCGGGAGCGGGAGCTGGCACGCGAGACCGCATCGTGGTTAAGGTGTCTGTGCCGCGCCTGTGCAGCGGCGGCATGCAACGCCCCCCTCTTCTTCACCCGTGCGGTGCGGTTGGTGCTGGATGTCCTCCTGAGGGCTCGTGGCAGCCTCTTGCCCGCCGCGACGTATCACATGCTGGAGCCCAACTGTCTTGCGTCTGGCGGGCTGAGCGATACGGTGGCCTTTGCGGAGAAGTTCGTGTTGGCCCCTGTCGTCCGCTCTTTGTGGGAGGGCTGCCGGAGTGTGCGGGACACTGCCTCGACGGCCTCTCCTTGCGTTGTCGTCGTTCGCGTCAGCAGCAGATTGCTGTGCGGACACGGCGGGTGTGTGTGGTGCGTCGCTGCTGGTGCTCATCGCCGTCTCGCCAGCCTGCGCGCGGTGTCTCGATGTGTGCATCCTCGAGTCCAACGTCGACGCGGCAGTTCCTCCGGCTTGTGGGGCTGCACCGGCAGCTGGTGGATCTGCGTGCACAGCAGCGGCGTGGCCACGTTTCGTCCGCCGCCGTGCCCGAGTCTGCGGTGGTGGCGGAGCTGCAAGACCCTGGCGTGCTCTTCCTCGGCCTCCTGACGATTCTGAGTTGTGTCTCTGTTGGCAGCGGCGGCATTGATCGCGACGGCGCTGCGGAGTCGACGCGGCAGCTGGCCCGCGCGTACCTTTCTCACGCCACCGTGCGGGACCTGTCGAGTGTGCTGCTGCCTCTCTTCTTCTCCTTCCTGTGCCCTTTAGTGCTGCCCATACCGCCTGTCGCCGCGTCGAAGGAGACTGGGGCGGGTGGCGCCACGCCGCACTACGCCTCTGCGGGCCCTGCATTCTCTGCCCTTACCTTGACCGTGCTGCTGCCCAGCTCCACGCATCCAGGTACGAAAGTGCGTTGCGCTGATGAAGCTCAGCGGCCAGGAGGCTGCCCGCACCTACCGCACTCTCGAGGCGGCGGAGCTTGTCCACCACATCTTCGCCCTCCTCCAGCTCCCCACCGCGCTCGCGTGGCTGCGGCAGGCGATGCGAACCCCCACGCCCAACTCCCTACGTGTCCTGCTGCGCGGCCTCGAGGCGCAATCTTTCATGGCACCGGACGGCCGGACGTCTGCCACGGCGGCGGCGTTAGCGCGGGAGGGCCCCTCCGACTCTCTCCTCGCCGCCACCGCGCTGCTGCTGCTGAACCTCTCTCGCCAGTCGCTCCTGTCTCTGCACTGGTCGGTGGTGCACCGGCGTGATCAGGCAGGCGGGGCAGGAGGCGGGGGAGTCCGAGGTGGTCTTGCGTCCGCCAGCTCTGGCCTCGGCTCACCGACTCACGCCGAGTTCCCCCCGCCGCATCACCACTCCATTTTGCTGGACGCGCTCGGCTGCTTGAACCGGATGCTCGAAGGGTGCCAGACCGGCCCCCGCACGCAGCCATGCCGCACCGCGCAGCACACCTGGCAGTTCACGGCGATGCAGTTGCTGCTGCTGCTGCGGTTGGCTGTCCAGGCCGACCTGCACACCGCACAGGCGATGCTGCTCGATCACATCACCGGCGTTGTGGTGTACGTCGACGATGTTACAGCCAGCAGCAGCAGCAGCAGCAGCGGTGCTGGCGCAACGGCCACTGTGTTTGGAGCGCCGTACCTTAACGGCGGGTGGGGGAGGGGAGAGTGGTGTGACGTCGCGCCACTGGCACCCGCACGCCCTTCTTCGCATCGGAGCCGCTGCAGCCGGGCACCCGGATGACGCGCTGCTTCTTAGCGGTGCGCCGGCGAGCGAGGCACATAGGTCGGCAGCGACCGCCACCACCACCACAGCGGCGTGGGTTGGAGAGTCGGAGCGGCCTGGCTGCGGCTGCGGCGGCACACCTCGTCACGGACGATCTCCAGCGCGCTCCTCCAGCGGTGCTGTCGAACAAGCTGCTCTACGCGATGATCGGCGAGGCCGTCGAGCACGCTTTAGGTGCGTTATGCGGCACCGAGGAGGCTGCGGCGGTGACTGGGGATCACGAGGTCGACACGCTCGTCCGCTGGCTGCGCTTCTATTGCGATGTGCTGCCTTATCTTTACCGCGAGTTGGTGCCCTCGTCGGAGGTGGTGCTTGACGTGCTGCTTTCTGCGTTGGAGACGACCGCGCCGCCTTGCACTCTATCCACATCATCGGCAGCTGTAGAGGCAGCAGCGAGTGCACCTCGCCTGCCTGCCGCTCTCGCTCGCGTGCGCTGTGTCTGCTACGCCACCCTCGCCTTCCTTCTCCGCTTTCTCTTCAGTGTTGCCCGCGCTGCGGATGTCGAGAACTACGAAGCCGCCGTGAAGGCCAAGGAGGCGATGAGCTGGATTGCGAGTACCTTTTCGCAGGAGGACCCGGTGGCACGTGCGCGGAGCACCACGATGTGGTCGCGCTCGCCGGTGCTGGCCCCGTTGCGTGGGGCTCTTGGCCGGCTCGTCAGCGCCGCTGTGCCTGGCCTGTGCCTGGGCCACACGATTCACGCTCCCACGACGACGCACACGCAGAGTGGGCACGTCCATGCCTCTGCGCAGCCCTTCACCTGGGGATACGATGCGGATGCCGAGGAGGAGGTAGCGATGGGCTGGAGGGACGGCCCACGGTCGCCACAGCCGCCACCCGCCGGTCCCACCGAGGAAACCCGTGAGCCCGCTCGCCAGCTGCTCATTCTGCTCAGCCACTCTGCCGGGCCGCAGTTCGTGACGGCCTTCGTAGAGCACTGGTGCGGCGCCCACGCCTCGTCGACGGCGCTGTGGGTGTTTGAGACGGCTGGACAGCGGCAGTGTCGACTGCGGCAGGTGCAAAGATCGCGCGGCCACCACTGCCTTCGTGAAGAGGAGGAGGGGGAAGTCCGTCGCACAGCAGTGCATGAGGGTAGCGCTGGCGCGGATGCTGCTGTGGCGGCGGAGGTGGTGCGGCTGCGCTCTGCAGCGTGGGCGGCAAGAGAGGTGGCGCAGCGGGCTGCCGGTGCGCTGCTGGACGACGTCGGCCTGTCTGTTGCTGAGGTGGCCACGACGCTCGGCTCCTTGCTGCGAGAGGCCATTCCGAAGCAGCTGCGGTCCGAGCAGCAGAGTGCGCAAAAGTCAGAGGAGGGAAGTGCGGCACGTGCGGGCAGAGGAGGCGGTGAAGGTGCCTTGACCTCGTTGTCAACTTCTCTCCCGCCCTCGCATGTGGCGCAAGTGCTGTACTTTCTGGACACGCTAGTCGAGAGCGTGTGTACTGCGCGACCGGGCGGGCTGACAGACCGCGACGCCGAGGCGATTTTGGCCTTGACGAGTGAAGTGGTCTCGCAGGGGCCGCCGGACAGCCTCGCCGTCTGCTGCGTCTTCCACACGGTGTACTGCGTCATCGCCTACGCACGTGGAGAGACGGGTGGGACAGAGAGCGAGAGGAGCAATGCGGTGCGTGGCTTGTCCTCCTCCTCTCCATCTCCCAGGACGGCAGCCTCTGCGTCGAAGATTTACCAAAGCAAGGACTACTCGTTCACCCTCTGTCGTCTGCTGGAGGCCCTCTCTCTCAACCCCGCAGCCACCCACCGCAGCGCCACTCTGATGCTGCTGCAGCTGCTCTGTCAGTGCTTTCACGCGGTGCTGCCGTCGTCGCTGAGCTGGACCGACAACCCAGGTCGCCTCGTGGATGCCGTCACGCGTGTTTTCCAGCGCACACTGCTGCCCACGCTGCGCCGCGGCATTGCTTCCGAGTCAGAAGCAGAGATCGTGTCGAACGCTCCCCTTGTGAACGCGTGTTTGCGGGTGCTGCGCGCTGCCATCAACGGCTTTGCGCCGGATCAGAGCTTCGAGAAGCGCGTGCACCGCGACATAGTGACGCTCGTCTTCTCGGAGCACTTTTTCCGCTACAGCCGTGGCAGCCTGCACGAGTGGGCACGACTGCTGCGTCAGCTCTGCGCGATGGATGGCGACTTTCACGCGCTGATGTGCGAGCGCTTAGTACCGTCAGCGGGGCGGCTCTCGACTTTGATGATGTCGCGTGAAACAGAGGCGCTGCTGCGTGAGCGTGCACTAAAGTGTCTTGCCTTCTACACCTACGCTGTAACGGCAACGGAGGACTCACCAGCGACCAGTGGCGCGACTGCCGCGTCGACGGGGGTAGCCACAGTGGTTGCTGCTGCTGCTGCTGCTTTCCACAATGCCGGTCTCGGGCCTGCGGTATCCGTCGTGCGCCACAAGGAGCTCATCCACGTCCTCCGCGAGCAGCTCACCCACACCCTGCAGCACTTCTCGCCCACCACGACACCCACCGTGGCGGAGGTGGACAGAAAGGAGGTGTTCGTGCAGCCACTGCGAGCGGCGTTCTTCGTCTTTCGCGTGCTGCTGCTGTGTGGCATCAGAGAATCGTTGGCGGCGTCGCTGTGGCCGCTGGTGTGGCCAGAGCTGCTGCGTGCGCTGGCTATTAAACCACTCCCTGCAGTGGATAGCGCCAGGAGTGAGTCTGCCGCCGTCAGTGTCGACGCGGTGCAGGAGGTGCTGCGGCTGCAGGTGGAGGCGCTGAAGGTGTTGGACGCCGACTACACCCTCTACCCAGCGCACGCCTTCTCCTTTCGCTGGCTCTTCACGGATGACACCGCGCTGGCGAGCGTCGTGGCCCTGCAGCAGCAACAGCGGTACTGCAGGAGTCGGGCGGTGAAGAAAGGCGTGCCACACACGCCCTCGCCCATGTCGGCGCTGCTGCGCGCTGCGGTGGTGCGTCGGGTGCCCTTGGTCAGCCACTTGGAGGTGCTTCACCTGCTGCAGAAATCTCCACCTGTGGCCGCTGAACTACACTTCGATCCTGCGTCGCTCATCGCGGCAGTGCACGAGCCACGGGTGGACCCGCCGTGTGACGAGGGCAGCAGTGAGGGACTTGCACCGGTGCTTGCTACTATTCAGCGCTGCTGGCCCTTGTCGGCGCGGCCGTCTGCTGGTGATGGTGGACTGCGCCGTCCGCTCTTCAACCTGCCCTCCACCCACTACGCACGCCTTGATGGAGTGCATCGTGCAGCGCAGGCGTTTTCCTTGCTGCTGCAGCGCGTAAATGGTGAGGCGTTGTCTGGCGATGAGGATGTGCAGCGGCTGATGCTGGCGCAGCGGGAGGTGGGTGAGTGTGTGGGCTTCCACAATGAGGTGGACGTGGCGTTTATGCAAGACCATGTAGAGGCGGACCTCACCATGACAGATCCCGATACCATGCTGTGAACACATATATCGACTTCTTCTCGAGTTTCTGATGCTGTTTTGAAGACACACCACACACAAAAGAGAAAGAGAGAGAGAGAGGTCTCTGTTTTGCAGATCTGTCAAGGATGATGAGGAACCCAGCCAGTGGTACATATAATGTGCCGTGAATTTCTCCGCGAGCGTTTCTCAGCCACATTCATCGCCTGTTCTTACGACACTATCGACCTTGCAGTGCTCGAAAGCGGAGATAAGAAAGAAAAATTGAGCAAACTTTTCGTTGTGCTGCATTTGGGGTGAATATACTGAAGTGTTGGTGCGCTCTCGAGACTCCATCTGCTGCACGACGTTGGCCTCTCATGATTTCTTTGCTACCCTTTCTCTCTCCTCTCCCGCCTGCTCTTTTGTTCTTACGCAAACCAACCGTTCAATGTGGTGACACCGCTGCCTCTTGGGTAAACGGTCTGGCGTTCAGCCAACCGCAAACAAAGAGGTTGGGCAACAGCGCTTAGCAAAAAAAACAAAAAAAAACAAAAAAAATAGTGTACACAACACGACGAGCAACAACGCATTTTTCTTTTTTACCCGGATACTCCAAACCTGACTTTCTCTTCTTTTCAATAATAATTGAAGGGCGTTTCTCTTCCGTTTTTCTGAACTCGTTCTTCTCTCCGCACTTGTGCGTCCTCTGCGTGCTCACCGCCGGTATCGTCTGTTACCAACCCAGTGCTTTTTTTTGCGCTAACGCACGTCTTTTCTGACTTTTTCTTTTCCTTCTTCGATTTTTTTTTCTAACAAAAAAAAAAAAAAACCAAATACACTTTACTTGCTGTTGTACTTCGCCGCTTTTTTTTTTGAAGTTCTCACCCCCTTTCTTTTTCAGTTGGAGTGCGTGCGGCCGTCTCGGAACAAACACACACACTCACACGCTCGGTCCTATCTATACTTGGCTTTTCGTTTCTTTCTGCTTCTAGACTTTTTTGGCACCTCGGCCCCACTTAGAGAAAAAAAAAGAAGAATATTCGGCAGATTGAGGCAACAATCATAGAAAGCAACGTGCGCGCGACTATTCTCCTACGATTTCTTTTCTGCTTTTCTGCTTTCAAGTTTCTTTTTTCATTTTGCTTTTCTGTGCGCGTGTCTCCCGTAACGTAGCTCTTACACCATGGACCCTACGCGACGCTTCAGTGACGGCGTGAGTCGGCCCTCCACGACGGCCTCCACCGCCTCCACGCTTCCGCGGCACTCCTCCCACGATATGCGGGACAGCCAGGCGAGCTCCGCCTCCGCCGCGAACAGCAGTCACCCCGCACCAACGCAGTCTATTTCCTTTGCCACGCCTGACCACGGTGTGGTGAGTGTGAACTTGACGGACCTGAGCAACGCACTCGGGGTGCGACGTGCAGACGTCGTCTCGCAGCGCATGCACTTTCAGGCTCGCTCTGCCCCGTCGCACCGCATTGACCGCTCGCTGCTGAGCAGCGCACTCGGCGCAGCGGGCCTGCTAGGTGGAAATGGCGGAAATAATGAAGCTGGGTCCACCTTTGGCTCAACCTCTGAAGTAGAGCACAACAACGCTGCCGCGGTTCGCGAGGCTCTGCGTGGCGGTACCGTCACTCCGCCTCCCGCCCCGCGCGTGCCGCAGTACCAACGCCGGCACAGCACGCTTCGGGGGACGCAGGTGGAGGGCGACGCTCTCGCAACGACAGGCGTGGCAGTGGCAGCAGCAGCGACGTCGTCCTCTCACAGCTCCGCGCTGCCACCGCTTTCATCGTCGCTCTTGATCTCCCGCCACCCACCACGCCGCGGGACGCCGCCGCCGCCTGGTGGTGCCAACGCGCTGCGCCGTGCGCTGGCAGGCGGCGATCGCACTTCTCCCTTCGCCGCCGGCAGTGTGCCGTCTCCGCTGCGGTTGTCGGCTGGCCTGCTCTCCCGTACAGGCCCGAGCTACTCGGCGTCCCTCTCGTCCTACAGCGGCAGCCGTGGCGGATTGCGCGGAGAGGCGGGGGAGGAGAGGGAAACACGCGACAACAACAGCTATAACGAAGATGACGAAGGCACCAGCCTCCTGGCCTCTGTCCGCGGCGATCCTTTGGCGCGTGCGGTGCTGAGTGGCAGGCTGCCGGCCGCTGCGGGGGTGCACCACGAGCAGCGCGACCGGCTTACCATCCCTGGTCGGCAGGGCTCGTCGCCCACGGCAGCGTCGCGGTCAAGCGGCACGCCCACCCCGCCGCCACAAGCCGTGCCATGCGAGGAGGGCAGCGGTGACGGCACCCCGATTGCCGCCGCCTCGCCATCGCGCAGCGTGCACTTTTCGGAGAACGTCATCGAGTCCGTCAGCCTGGCGCGTGGGGAGGATGAGTACATGCACTTGCTGGTTGTCTACAGCCGTCCGTGGTACGCCTACGTGCTGCTCGCCGTCTTCGGTGCCCTCAGCGGCCTTTCGTTCTTCAGTGTATTCTATCTGGAGCGGAATCAACCTCAGCTGAAGGACCGCGCCATATCGGTGCCATTTGTGCTCTTTCTGGTGACGCTGCTCGGGACGGTTGTGATGCTCCTTCATCTCGCTGCTGTGTGGCGTCCTGACACCGAGGAGGAGCGAGGTTTCTTCGAGGACCCCGAGCAGCGCAGTCGGCTGCCGCGGCTCTGGACCATCGCCCTCCTCGCGGCCGCTGGCGTGACGCTCGCGCTCATCTTTTCACCTGCGATGGGCTCAACAGTGACGGCGGTGATGGTGACTGCGCTCGTGGGGCACCTGCTGACCGAGACAGTGTGTGGTGGCGAGAGCGGGGAGTACATGACGAGCTGGGATGTCGTGGGCAGCGGTGTGGCGGTGCTTGGCGCAGTTTTCACGGTCGGCAGCACCGCTTTGAGTGAGGCGTGGTGCAGCAAGAGGGCGGTTGCCTTACAGAGTGAGTTGCTTGTGCTGCTGGCGTGGGGACTCTCTGTGTTAGTCACTGGCGTTTGCTGGACCGCTTTCACACGGCAGCTGCGAGAGATGAGTCAGCGGGTGAGTCAGCAGTTTCTGCTCAGCACCTCGCTGACTGTCTGCACCGCGGCGCTGGGCATCGGTGCTTTTGTGGCGGATGCGGTGCTGGGCTCCGATGTGGCTGCGCAGGAAAAGGTGGTTGACTTGGAGTTCCCCCGAGTTCTTTCAGGGCAGCGCGTCAGCAGCGTCGTTGGCAACGCAAAAACAACAACTATCCCGCCGCAAGGTCTTGTTGCTGCCCTCGTCCCCTGCTATTGCATCTTCCCCGACCTACTCATCCTCCTGGGCGGGTGCCTTTGTTCGTTGCTGTGCTGGTACGCCTACCACAGCGTGTCGTTTTACGTGGACCACATCGCAGGTGCGGCCTGCATGGTGATCGGCGCTGCTTGCTCCACCAGCCCTCTGCTTCTCTTCTTTGCGGTTCAGCGTGGCCCCTCGCCGACGACGGAGGCATGGGCGCTTGTGCTGGCTCTCGCTGTTGGCGGGATGCTGGCGCTTCTCGTCGGCTCTGGCATGGTGGTCTTCAGTGGGGTGCGGTGCCGCCGCGAGGTGGAAATTCGCATCGTGGTGGAGTAGACATAAAACAGCATTTCCACTTCATGTTTGTGTGCACCTCGCTTGGACTGGAGAGAGAAGGAGGTGCTTCGTGAGGTTTTCTTTTTCTTTACTACTTTAATTTAGAAATTGCGCCTCTCTTTTTCTTGTCTGTTAAATATTGACTATTTTTTTCCCAGCTTGGCACTCGCGAGGCGCTCGCTTTCGCCACATCATTACCAACTCCGACACGGCAGGAGGAAAAAAGAGGGAGAAAGAAGGCTACACAAACAAAACATGAAGAGGCAGCACTGTCGTCAGTGGCGTGAGAAGGACCGCTGCTTCTTTATGAGCAGCATTCGCGGCATTGTGCCTTTGCATATGACGGCATGGTCACCGAACGACATTGTGAACGTTTTTTCTTCTCACAACTTTTACGTAAAACGAAGCTGACGAGTAGTTCCTTGCAGCAGAATTTACAGCGTCTTACAACGCCGCTAGCTGTCTCGAATGCATCGTATCTCATTACCTATCATCACTCTACCCCATCTGTCTCTCTCTCGTTCTTTCCATTATCCTTTTTTTCTCTCCTCATTTTTGTGTTGCAGTAGGAGAGGGCAAACGGCTACTCGCAACTCCTGCACACACTATCTTTAACCTGCTAAGAGAAGAAAAGAAGATAAAGCACACATATTTTAGTTCTTGTGCGCGGTGCAACTCGGAAGCATTCATTCGCACCCGCACACACACACTCACAAGCAACTGCACACACACATAGAGAGAGATATAGATACGCGTAGTCGAGGCAATAGGCAGTATTCCTTTAAGACTTATAGAACGTGGGATTGGTTTGCCAACCGCACCACAACGACTAACGTACGTCGTGCTTTGCAGAGAGAAACGCAGGAGCCTACTCTTACCTTTTCAGATCTGCCCTAGAAAGTAAACACCGGCGCCGTACAACTACAACAGCCAGCAACAAGCAAACAAAGAATGGAAGAGTCCATGATAGGGCAGCTGCAGCAGCTGCGCGAGGAGCAGCACCGCCTGGAGCAGCTGCTGGGCCACACGGCACTCGGGGACTCTTGCACAGCATTGGCTAGCGGTACCCCGGCACTCGCACAGTATCGCTGCGTCCGCGAATTAAGCGCGCAGGAGGCGAACGTGGCTGCTTCGCCAGCTGCAGGCACTTCAGCAAACACCGCAGCGCCGGGTGGAAAAGCCAGCCGCACACAGTGGTCCTACCAAGATCGCTTAAAGGAGCTCGAGACGCTGCGGAAAAAGTACGAGGCGGTCGCTCGCACGTCAATGAGCCAGTACTTCAACTCCGTCGGCGACGTGCAGGGCTACAAGGAGCGGCGGGAGTCGCGCATGCGACACGTCGAGCCCTTCACCTTTCAGGCACGGGAATTGGTAAAGCCGCCGCGCATTCGCGAGCAGCGCGCCGAGGAGGACCGGCGCGCACGCGAGGCCGCCGCTGAGGCGCACCGCCGCCACCCCTTGAAGGCCAAGCCCGTCCCGCCGTCCACCTTCATGAATAAGTACGAGCTGATGGTCGAGGAGTGGTGCCAGCGGAAGGCCGCCATCGAGCTCATGGCGCGGGAGCGGGCCCGGCAGGCACAGGAGGAAGCTGCGTATGTGCGGGTATCGGCGCAGAGCCTGCGGCACACCCGCGAGGAGCTGATGGGCGTCGTCTACGGCCCGGATGGGAAGCCCGTTCCGCGGAATGAGCTGCGGCGACGAGCGCAGAGCGCGGGTGCACGAGTCGACGGCGGCGGTGTTGCCGCTCCGCAGGTGAACGAGGTGCCGCTGGAGGTGCAGATGCGGCTGTGGCCCGCCTTGAGCGACCACGAGCGTGTCCGCAAGGAGCGCATCAAGTACCGTGCCGCGGCGCGGAAGATGGAGGTGGACGAGGAGGTGCGGAAGGTGCTGCCGCTGCTCACCAGCCCAACACCGGGGCGTTGCTTTGACGCGACGGCCGCGAATATCGGTAGTGTTAACGCGGCTCTCTTGATGGCATCCTGTGGAGCGGGTGGTGGTGGCGGTGGCGGCGCACCGTGCTTCGGTGTGGGACAGGCGATCCATCCTGTGGCGGCGTCGGCGGCTGTCGCAGTGCCTGTGCCTCCTAGCACCGCAGCCGTTCCCCTGCCCGCACCGCTCCCGCTCTCTTCCCTTCCTGTAACAGCTGTCCCTGCAGCTCCACTCGCAGCTGTGCCACCTCCACCGCCACCAGCAGCAGCGCAGGTACCCGCCTCTGCCGCAGCTGCCGGCCCCTTGGCACCACCTCCTTCACTCCCCGCCGCACCACCACCACCGCTCCCTCCTCCCGCGTCCGTCCCGCTGCCGCTCGCACCACCAGGAGAGGCCGCGACAGTCGGCACAACCTCCCCCGCTCCGCACCACTCTCTCTCCCTCCTCAGCACGTCGACGACGAGCACACCGCCACCGGGCAGTGCTGCGGCTGCTCTGCCTGCACCTGCAATTCCCCCTCTTTCCGCTGCGCCGCCGCCGCTGCCACCCCCGTCGTCACCATCTCCGCTGCTGTCGGTTATGCCCTCGTCTGTGGTGTCCCCCGCCTCGGCCATGCCACCCGTGCCTCCAGCACCACCTACTGCTGCTGCAGCAGCCGTGCCTCTACCACCACCGCCGGCGGCTCTGGGCGGTGCGGCCTCTCCGCCTGCCCCATCCGCTCTACCTCCACCCGCGCAGCAGGGTCCTGCATCGTCGTCCCTCGGTGTTGCGATTCCACCGTCCGTTGCTCCGCCTCCGCCAGGGACTGCCGGCGCAGTGACCGCTGCCACCGCAGCAGCCACAGTTCCCACCGCGAGTGGTGGAGCAGACGCAGGTGCAGCGGTGCAGAGTGTAGTGCTTCCTGTTGGTGCTGCTGCTGCTGCCTCCACAGCGCCATCCGTGGCTCGCCCATCGACGACGGTGCTGGATGAAAAGGAGGCTACGTGGCGTCGCTACAACCCCCAGCTGACCTTCAAGCCGAACGTCAAGCCAGGCGTTCCGAACTTTGCTGCGCTCTGGGCAAAGAACACGACGGAGCTGGCCGAGAAGAAGAAGGCGCAGCCAACGACGACACCAAAACCGTTTGACATCACACCAAGTGTGCGGGCGGAGAAGGTGGTGGGACGCCGTCCACCACGCAGCGTCTCCGCCCTGCCTCCGCCGTCGCAGCAGCGTCAGCGACGGACGCGGTCGACAGCCGGTGCTCCATCATCTCTCACTGCGGAGAAGAATGAGCAGCAGCAACAGCAGCAACGAAGCGCGTCTCCGCCATCCGGCAGCGTCACGCGCTCACCCCAGCGCGGCCACCACACCACCGCCCCTCGCGGCACCCGTGCCCACGCCCTCCGCACCGAAGCCATCTACTCGACGTACGTCAAGCAGTCGGAGGAGCAGAACAAAACAGCGGAGGCGGATGAGCAGTATTGGAAGGCCGTGGCGCAGCGACAGCGCGAGGTGCGGCAGCGGCTCTCTGGCTACCTGGTCGACCACCACGCCGAGCACGAAGTCGCCATTCGAGCCAAGGTGAAGGCGTTGCGTGCTGCGATGCAGGAGAGTGAGAAGGCAGCCGAGGCGCGGTTGAACGAGATGAAGCAACGCGTGGCGGAAATGCCGCCTGTGTTTGCGGAGCCGGTGCACCTGCAGGAGGAGTCTAAGGCGCGTGCGGCAGCGGAGCAGAGCATTCTACAGTCCCTCAAGGATACCGGGCTGGATGGGGCCACAATCAAGACGATCCTTGCCGCCTCTGCTGTAGGTGGCGGCGATCCTGCCGCTATTGATGCTGAGGGTGATGGAGCAGCGGGAGACAGCACGGAGGCTGCCGCCGCCGCAGCAGCCGAAACCAATGAGCCTGCTACGAAAGCCGGTGCTGAGGAGGCGAGTAAGACGAGGAGGGAGAAGAAGAGAGTGGGCAGCCACAGCTCCAGTAGCAGCAGCGACCGTAGCAGCAGCTCGAGCGACTCCGACACGGATAGCGGCAGCGGGAGCAGCTCTAACAGTTCAGACAGCAGTCGGAGCAGCACCAGCAAGCCGAAGAAGCCCGCAAGTGCTCCTGTGCGTAGCGCCTCGCTCTCGGTGCCGTCGTTGACTTCTGCGCCGGTGCCGAAGCCGGTGGCGGCAAAGAAGGACGCCGAGTACAGCGACGACAGCTTCGAGAACTCCTCGGACAGTGATTAGAATAGACACCTGAGTTTTGCCTTTTTTTTGCTTTAAAAGACCGAGCGTCAGCTAAAAAAAAAAAAACAAGGGAGGTGTGCTGATGACAGCACTACTCGTCTTGATTTGCGCCGTTTAGATTTCTTGTCTCGCACACGCATAGACGATACTTCCATGAGATAGAGTCAACAAAAAAGAAAATAAATAAACTTTTAGGCGCTGTTGCGTCGAAGGCGTCACGACACGCCATGCAATGCAATGAGAAGCACGTCGCATTTTTTTTCTTAGCTCTCCAGTCAGTGGGGAGAGACGTGAGTGCGCCGTCCAAGTAGAGGCAGCGGCTCGGAAGCACTTGAGTGTCGGTCCGCACTCTACAGTTGCGCGCCTGCTTCTCTTTACGTTTGCTATCCGCCACGAAAAAGAGAAGGGCCTTTTTTTGTTTTCGCAGAATATTTTGTCAGGCGATGGCAATCTCTAATTAAAAAGAGGAAAGCGTGGCGTCAAGCGCTTCGGTTCTAAATGACTAACGTTGCAAACAAACAAACAAGAATAGCCACGTGCCTCCGTCTGTCGTCACCAAGCTGTTCACCTTTGCTTTTCTTCCGCCGCACCTCTACACAAAATTTCTAGTAACACATCAACACACACCCACACACGCACAAAAGCCATTCTATTTCTAATTAACATCTTCTGCGGTGTGCCGCAGCTTTGTTTTGTGCCCGAGTAGCGAGTGAGGAGAGCACTTCGGGTAGAGGACACACCGCAAGACGGTGCAGACAAAGACGTCGATGACATAGTGACGTTTGAGATGCGGCTGGAGTGGGTGAGACAACAGCTTCTGCGCAGCGGAGCAGCAGCAGCAGCTGCGGGGTCTTCTGCGACGCACACCACGTCTCGCCGGCGCACCGCGCCGAGCACGTCAGGCAAGTCCAGCGCGTACATCATCGCAGAGGCAATGGAGCCATCAGGGTGCTCGTGTGTGTTGGTCACGACGCGCAGCAGTCGCGGTCAGCAGACAACCTCATCGTCCTCCTCGCATGTGCGGCACCGCATGACGCTGCCTGGTATTACGCCTGGCACCGTTCTCCGCACTAGGCAGTCCGTCGTGGCGTGGGTTCGCGCAGCGCGCCAGCTGCCCTCGGCCGATCAGTACACCGTTGTTATGCGCGACGGTCGCCGCATCGCATCGAGTATGAGCACCACGGAAGCGCTCCCTACTCTTCCGTGCCAACGGGCCAGTGCGCAGACGTGCACGCGGTGTCCATGGATGGCGCTGCAGGTGCGGCAGCAGAGTAGCGCGGCCAAGCAGAAGGCGTGGCGGGCCTCGCTGCTCGATGAGGTGCGCAACTGCTGGTCGGCTGCGTTGTTCGCTGCGAAGGAGGTGCGCACTCGACACAATGGACGTGACGAAGCGGCAGATGCAGCGTCGCCAGCGACTCCCTCGCCCTCGCCAGCACACGCAATGCGTTGCATTTCCTTCGTGGAGCCACTGACGGTTCCGGTCTTCTTCAATCAGCTACAGGCGCTGCAGCTGACTTTCCGAACGCGGTGGCAGCAACCCAATGTACGCGGCTCGATGGATGCGGTAGCCGCTACTTTTCTGGACACGTCTGCGCACCGCACGCATGGTGAGGAGACAGCTAACTGCCCCGCAGTCGAACTCGTTCGCGAAGGAAGTGTGGAGAGCACCTCTATTCGTTTAAATGACTCTGCCAGTGGCGCGTTCGATGTTGCTTCTTTCGCGTACAGTGGTAGTGGAGGGGAGGTTAATGGTAACTGCTTGCTTGAGACGCTAGAGCAGCAGCGCCTTGTCCCCTTCTTGGAGCGGTGGGCAGCTCAACTGCCCAGCTCGATGCAGGCACGCCTCCGTGGCGTCTTCATTACCCAGCCGACGTCTAACGGCAGCAGCAGCAGCAACAGCAGCAAGGCGTCACGAGCGTCGCTGCAGGTGGCTGTCGTGGTGGAGCGCAACACCGACGTGCTCGGCATGCAGAACCCCTTGTGTGGCCCCGCCCACCCTGCGGATATGCTGTCGGTGGAGGAGCAGCAGCTCGTTGCGGTGGTGACGGCGGCAGCGCCGCTGCTGACGGACATCGAGATTCTTCTCTGTATTTGCAGCGGAGGGGAGGAGGGAGCGGAGGCGAGGCAAGGAGGGGCGGCTGCCGCGGGCGACGTAGTGGTGGACGTGCTGTATCCACACTTGAACCGTCACCTGCCAGCTGAGGACCTTCAATTAAACACAAGCCGCGGAGTATTAGAGGAAACGGGGAACACACGGCTACTGTCTTTCTCCGTCGCTGCTGGTGCGGTGCTGGTGCGAGCCGTTGGGTCGCGAGCTGGCAGCACGTCTCCCTCCCTACCACGCCGCTCTCTCTGCCTTGCCCTTCTCGTGGCTTACCGTGAGTTCGGCGGAGAGTCACGCGGTGCGTGGGCGTGCAGCAGCTGGTGCCACACCTTCTCTTTTAACCGTGCCGACCTTCTGGCGCCACCCTGAAGTTCTCGACCTTTGCTGCTCTGCTCTGCTGTCGTTGCTGCTGGAGGCAGCGGAAGAGAAGTGCGCGTCAAGTGACAGCGATGCCATCCACGAAACGGCCGCCGTTGCTGCTCGTCAGATCGACTCCTCGGCCACTCTCTTTCTTAGTACCCCAACAAGTCCGTCTGCGATACTCCTTTGAAGCTGTTAGAGAAGACCTTGGTGCATTTGCTGGTCAACGTGTTCTCGATGCGGCGCTGCGGTTGTTGCTCACCGAGGCTTCCAAAAACGCCTCCTGCAGCAGTGTTGAGGTGTGTCGTGCACCACCAGCTTCCTGGAAAGAAGGTCACTTTCCTCGGCAGTTGCTCGTTTCTGTTGATGTCAGCACAGCCACCGCGGTGGTGCTGGCGAAGGTGGAGGAAGCGCTGGGCTTCGTGCCATCATCGCACAGCGTGCGTGTTCTGCTGTACACCTGCACGTCGCGCATGGCGACCGACCACCTCGGTGCACTGACCGCAGCGGTGATGCAGAAAGGCCTCGCTACCGGTAGCACAACTCATGTGCGTGCCGGTGTGATTGATGTGGACCCGCTGTCCTCGTCTTATGTGGCCTACGCACAGATCGACGTGACGCCTCGCATTGGTACGTATGCCTAGAAAGGTCTGGTAGAGAGAGAATAGGAGGAACGAGGGAGGCAGCAATTTGCCGAGCTGCCCTCCGCAATCTTCACACATACAAAAAAAAATAATAAGAACGTGTCCCTATAAGCTGTTACTGTTGTAGCAATAAAACAAAATTAATTTGTACGAAGCTGCACAGGCTCTTCCGCGTGCTTTCTTGCACGTACGAAACAACAAGTGCAGAGTTGGGTGTAGGAGAGAAGAGGCAGGCTCTGTGTGACGAGGCGTGCGATTTCCTCGCGCTCTGCAGGTTCAACGCCAGCAAGCAGCGCTTCGCACACCTACTTGAGGTTGTGAGATACGCGTTATAGAGAGTTGGAAGAGTGCTTCTACGCACTTATTCTTCCAAACGTGCTTTATCATTCAAATTAAAATTACTGTGCTGTGAGTGCGCATTTTTGACAACTATATCATTCTTCTCTTCTTCTTGCTCGTGTGCCTCTTTAAACAACAAAGCCAAAAAAAAAAAAACGCACACTCACTGCGCCTTCCTCTTTGACTACTGGAGTGTTCTACAGGTCTTAGGTACTTTTCTCCAAATCCCTTTCTTTAGGATTAAAAATACAAAACAACTTTTTTTTTTACCGCCTACTATTAGCCTAACCCACGCGAGAAAACAACAACAACACAAAACACCGACGAAAAATGCTTCGCCTCTCCCAGCGCACTCTGCACACGCCGATGATTCGCTTCACCTACGCGATTGCGAAGAACGGCGGACAGCCACACGTGGCTGCGGCTGCGGCTACTGTCGCGGGTGCTGCTGCTCCTGCAGCTCCGAGCACGAGCGGCGATGCCAATGCCAACGTGTTTGACTTCTACGACCAGCTGCCGAAGCACCTCCGCCCTCACGTGTTTGAGGAGGCAGAGATGGAGACGATTCAGATGGGCGGAGCGCCGCCGTACGTGCCGAAGCACCTTCAGAAGAAAAAGAAGTAAGAGGACTGCATTAACGAAGAAAGACGTGCCTTTCCTGCCGGTGTTGATTTCTCCTATGCAGAGCAGCGCTGCAAGTAAAGTATGCAGTTGGAGAAAGATGAAGATGGCACCGTTGTTCCCTGTTTTTTTTTTATTGCTCACGTTGTTTACGGCGAACGGCAAAATGCGACGCCAAAGGCTGAAAAATGGTGCAACACACTTAGTGGAAGAGCTGCAGGACACATCCGCTTCTATATATATTTCACAAAGGTAAAGAAAAAAGAAGGATCAACAAATACACGCTGTTGGTCCTTCTTGTGCCCTTCAAATGTGTTTTTTTTTCATTTTTTCTATAGTATGGCTCAAACTTTTCCTGTTTCTTCCTCGGCGGGTCTCTCTTAGTATGCCCCCTTCTGCAAGAGTGTGTGTACATGCGTGTAAAAGGGCACTGTACTTGTTGCACAGACGTGCAGGAGGTAGTTGTTAGTGCTGCTTGTACGTTGGTTTTTCCATTTCTTCATTCCTTCCCTTCCCTTCAAACACACTAGCATGAAGGATAATCAGGTAAGGGAAAGTAGAAGAGCGTCATGGCTCGCACGGAGGACAGAAGGTCTTTCTAAAAAAAAAATGGAGCAGCAACGACAACGTGAGTATGAAAGCAAAAAGAGCTTTACAATGCGTTTCTCTCATTGTTTTATTCGTTTTAGGAGGCTCCTCTCTCTCTTTAGGTAAGTTCTCTGGTGATCGAGGATGCCTTGCTTAGCTGAGCGTTTTGTATTTTCCCTCGTACGTATTTTTTTTTTTCCCTTTTTAGCGCCTCGGTTACGTTCACCTCTCCTCGATTCCTCCATTTTCTAAGAGCCGGGTGAATAACGTATTTCCACCAACGACCTTATTTTTCCCCGGTTAACGTGATCGATTTTTCCTTTCCCCTCTTTTTGAATCGCTACCGAAAGCGTTTTCACACATGTCCTTTTTTTCTTTCCCCTTTTACTTTCTGTTTTGGCTGCGGAGGACTCTTAGGTGGTAGACGTGAAGAAACGTAGGTGCCCCGTTCTGGATGAGCCTGTTGCCGCTAACGCAAAAAATAAAAAATAAAGAGATAAAGCTGTTTGCTGCTCCGTGGCTCGAGTTTCTAATCTTGCTGCGATGATGGGGCTGCTTCTCCCGTAGCTGGGCTCGCAAGGTGGTGCACATGAAAGGCGATCTGCCTCGCTTTGTTGTTTGTAGTGCAGCAACTGCCGACAAAGAAAATACCATGGGCCCTCCACAACGGCGTTAAGTAATTTGTTGCTTTGCGTATTCATCTACCCTCTCAAACTTTTCTCTTTGCACTACACACTCAACGCACCACACACACCACCACATCTCGAAGCAGGTTGAAGAGCGGAAAAAAAAAAGAGAAGTAATAGTCGGTAGCAGCGCATTAGTTGCTGCTCGTACCACCCCAATTTAATTTGTCGCTTAGCACACCGTCACGCGCACCGCAAATGAGCACCACGCGCCGCTCCACTGCCGGGCCCGGAGGTCTCAGCAGCAACGCCCTCTCCTCGAGCCGCAAGAGCGGATCGGTTGGGGCAGCCGCGCCGGCCTCCGCGCGGCGCACAGCAGGCGGCAGCACTGAGAACGGCAGCGGGCTGATCGTCACGCGGGGCCTGCAGGCCATCCTCGACAACGACCGCCGGCACCGCAAAGTAGAAGAGCCAAACCCAGCACAAAAGGCAAGCAAGAACGGCAAGGCAGGGCGACGCAGCAGCGGGCAGGCGCCAAACTTTGTCATGTGCTATCTCTGCGGGCGGCAGTTCGGCACCTCTAGCATTGACATCCACCGCCCTCAGTGCTACCTCAAAAAGATGATTGAGTGGGAGCGTGGGGAGCCGGCGGTGCGGGGCCCAAAGCCCATGTCTCCCCGAGGCGCATGAGAAGATGATGACGGAGCGCGTCGCGAGCGCAACCGCTGCTGCGGGTGGCGCCTCGGTAGGGCATCCAGGTGCTGCCCGGCTGGCGGGCTCAGCGCAGAGCCGCCGTGCCAACGAGATTGAGCTCTACAATCAGATCCAGATGGACGCGTACAACGAGACGGCACTGGCGCCGTGCCCGAACTGTGGCCGCACGTTTCTGCCGGACCGCCTGCAGGTGCATCTGCGCAGCTGCAAGCCTGGCAACGCCGCCCGGCCAGTGCATCGCGTTTCTGCAGCCAACGCACCAGCCAACGGTGCCGCTGCGGTGCCAGCAGCCGCTGCAACAAACGGCATCGCCAAATCCGCAGCAGCAGCAGGAGCGGCGCCACCACAACTGGCATCGAAGGCCGCGCCGAGGGGAGCTGCCGCAGAGCGACCGATCCGTGCCTCGGGCACCTACGCTGCTGCGAGCGGTGCGGGCCCCGACGACGCCCCGCCGCGCTTCGCCGGGACCGAGAATACCGCTATTCGCGCTCGCGGCAGCTACGCCCTCCCCGAGGACGCCGGGGCCGACAGCGTGCCGCCTCAGGCTCCCTCAGCCAAGAAACCAAGCCGCGGCCCGAGTTTGTCGAACGCGTACGCCGCACAGCAGCAGCATGGCCTGAGCGAGGAGCCCGAGCCGCACGATATTGTCTTTGACGTGGAGAGCGAGGAGGTGAAGCCGCCGTCGCCGCGCGCCGACACGGAGCGGCGGCTGTCCTCGGTGGCCATCCTGCGCGGGGATCCCGATATGACGGGCTCCTCGGCGCCGAACCGCCCAGCATCGATGGAATTGAGCACGGTGCTGATGTCGCACCACTCCCGGTCCCCCGACGAAGAGCGCGGGGAGGCAATGCACTCCACCTACTCGCTGTCGCAGAGCCGTGGACGCGAGCACGCGGCGGGGAGTCGCCCACGCAAGCAGGGCTCGGCCGGTGCGCCACGTACGGCGCAGATGCCGGAGCTGGTGAGTGAGCGGCCGTTCGCGGAGGAAGGCGAGGAAGAGGTTGTGGAAATGCGCTCTGACGACGAGGAGGATGCGCAGGTGGACGCTTCGCACAGTGGCCTTGGGAGTACGGTGGTGGTGGAGTGCGCTCCCGACTCTGACGATGACGTCCAGCACGTCGCCTCCGATCGCAAAAAGTGGGCCCCAAAGAAGATTCCCCTAAACAACGTTTCTCGTTTTAAGAACGTGGAGTCGCGGCTGAAGCAGCAGCGGACTGCGGAGCTCTCCATGTTCGTGCCTTGCCAGTACTGCGGCCGCACCTTCGTCCCCGAGCGGGTAAAGCGGCATGAGGAGTGCTGCTCGGAGCGCAACAAGCCACCGTCGCGTCGCAGCATTCAGCTAAAGACGCGTCCGTCTTCGGCGAGCGCAGCAACGACGCCGCGGCCGGCAAAGGCAGCGCCTGCATCAGCAGCGGCAGCTGTTGCGATAGCAGTGCCACAGCACAGCACTGCTGCACCCTCTAAGGTGTCATCGCCGTCCCCCGCACGGCCTTCCACCGCACCTACTGCTAATCACGCGGCGGCTGCGCCTTCGTCTTCTGCAGCGGTGCCGGCGTCGGGGCCTGGAAAGGCAAAGTTCTGTGGAGGCTGCGGGGTGCCGGTGTCGTCCAACGCGCAGAAATTCTGTACCGAGTGCGGCTTCAAGCTGTAAGCCGACTACCGTGGAACTGTTTGTGTGTGTGTGTGTTTCGTCGCTTCGTGCACACCAGCTAGCTTTTCCTTCGGTGTGTGAGTATGTGTTTTCTTGCTCTCTGCCCAGCGCTGCCGGGTTAAAAAGACGTGCACGTGAGGCGTTCTTGTGCTTGCATGGGTGAGACCTCGCGCGTCTTCTTTTTCCCCCGTCTTCTGCGTGCCTACCTTGTTCATTCTTTATATTTCCCGTCCCTTATTTTTCTAATAGCGCAAGTTGGTTGGAGAGCTGTGCGGCAGTGTCAATAAACGATGTTGATGGCGCTGTGTGGTGCGCGATCGTCTTTGCAGAGTTGCGGGCAGAACGATGGGGGCAGTCACACAGCGCGCGTCTCCTCCTGTAGAGTTTTCACAAGTGTTTTTTTTTGGTCCTTACTGTGCTTTGTTCATTTTTGTCCGGCTTTGCTACCAAATAAAAAAGAAAAAACCAAAAGAAGTGATAAGCGTTCGTCATGGAGGCTGTTTTGTTCTTAGGGCTCCTCCTTCTCATTGTTCTTTTGTTTCACACTTTTTGTTTTTGCTTCTTCAAGGTCGTTGTTGTGTATGTGCTCACTGACACTGTTCTATTTTTTTTCTGTTTCTCCTTCTTGTCTACCAACCACGTTGATGGTGGGGTGGCGATGTGCGCTCGTCTTCAAAGTATTACTCTCTCCTTTTCTCGTGCTGGAGTGCGTTGGACTGCCAAATCTTTTTTTTCTTCTTTCTGGCTACGTGACGTGTGTGGCGATGTGTTTGTGTATGTGTGTGCCTCACAGATACGCGGTCACACGCGGCGCTTTCTTTTGTTCTCATCCTTTTTTTTTTTTCTCTGATTTTCTCCGCACTTGATTGTCGACCAACCGCGATAGAAATATACGCATGGTAGTGTATTGCCCAGCACAGCACAGCGCTGCAGGAGTGACCGAGGCGACAAGCACTGCCAAGCTTTCCTGTTTAAGCAAGTTTACAGCTAGGAGTGAGATGCACGAGGAGCAACTCTAACAGAAGCAAACAGCAAAAAACCCACAAAACAACAAACGCAGACTCACAGAATACTTAAATGAAGAAGAAGCACTTTTTTCTCCTGCTGCTGAGCTGCATCTCGACCACGGTGCTCTGCGACCTAAAAAAAAAAAGCAAGTGGGAGACCGCAGGGCCATTCGGCTCTTCCATACTGACGCTTTTTTCTTTTTTTTGTGGCAGCCTAGATCGAGAATTGGGCGAAGCGGTGAAGAGGAGTGCTTAAAAATTGGAGCTGCTTCGTAAGCTTCTCGAGTGTAACATTGGCCTAATGCTTTACTTTCCTTCTTAAAGCCCAGCGACGACAACAACATTGTTGCTAAAGACACCCCTGCGCACTACTCCCAGCTTCTTTATCTTTCTCTTGTCCTATCGTTCTACTGAAACACAAGCACTGTCACTGCCAAGAGCGTCACACTGCTGCTGCTGCATTCTTTAATTTAAAGAGATACACACGATAACAGTGTCGCACCACTAATGTCCCTTCCTCCCAACACCGGCTCCATCGAGCTGACGGCCTTCCGCGCGCACACCTCGCAGCTCCTCGCACGCGGGGAGCGGCTCGACAAGCGGGACTTCACCACCTGCCGTGTTCCTACCGTCGTACGAGAAGAGCGCGCCGCTGAAGCACCTAGTAGCAGCAGCAGTGGAGTCGTTCAAACCGGCATCAACATGGCGAACAGCGGCAACTTGGCTGCTGTGATGTACACGGACAGCTACGGCGCCTGCATGCAGTGCACGGTGCAGGGTCTGCTCGGCCCGCCGCCGGCCGGACCGCCCCGCTGCGGGTCGCCTCAACATACACGTGGAGGCGCCGTTCGTGGAGCAGCTGGGCGGTGGTGCCGCGACGAACTACAAGTCCTTCCAGTACATCATCAGCAACGGCAACGCCGACCTCCCGCTGCGGCAGCTGGAAGGCTATATTGGAAGTGTTGTCGACGGCTGTTTCGATCTCACGCAGCTGAGCATCTACGAGGGGGAGGCCTGCTGGGTGCTGAACGTGACGGTGACGCTGCTCAGCTTCGACGGCGGGCTGCGCGCTGCCAGCCTGCACGCCGTGCTGGCGGCTCTGCATGAGCTGCGTCTGCCCCGCACGCGATTGCCGAATGGCGACGTGATTGAAAGCCGCCGTGTGCGTTTGTCCTGTCTGCCCACCGCCTGCACCTTTGGCTTCTTGGCCGGCGCGCAGGTGCGGCTGCTGGCCGACACGACCGCCATCGAGGAGTACGTGGCGGACGGCCTGCTCACCATCGCAGTTAGTGAGAGCGGGGAGGTGGTGGGGGTGCATCAGGTCGGCCGGTGCCCGCTGCTGGCGCAGGCGTTAACGGCGGCGGTGCAGCAGTGGACAGCGCAGTCAGCTGCCGTGCGCAAGGCTCTCTATGGGTAAAGGCTTTCCGGGCGGGACGCCCGCACTGCGTAGAGCGGTGCGTGGACGAGAGCAAGCGTTTGAGAGAGTGCGCCGCCTTGGTTCACTTCTGTTGGTTGGGTGGGTGCGTTGGAACTAATAAGTAACGTCGTTTAAGAGTGTGTGAGGGTATACGCGATGGTCTTACTCCGTTCACTGGCACAATAGAAAAAAAGGCTCGTTAAGCAAGAAACTAATGGGGAAAAAAACGAAGTAGATGTCACTGAGGTACGCGCCGTACGTAAGGTGTGTAGGATGAGTAAAAAATAAAAGAAGGACATATGAGGGGTGGAAACGTATGGCTTTTGAAAGTTGTGTTGTGGACTAATGTGTTGCATGACGCTGCGTTAGAAGTGGATCAAGCGTTGATAAATGAGTTTCGACAAATACGTGACCTCAGCTGCTTCGGAAAAAGAAAAAGGAAGCTGCTGTTGTGCAGGGTTTGAGCAGCGCTGATTGAGTGTTGGCAATTTTTCCCGCTTTCACTTCATCTTCTCCTCTCCGTCTTTTTATGCTTTACGTGTGCGGTATTATCTGTCTATTTGAGGTGTTTCTGCACATCATCCACCCTTATTCATCTATTTCCGTGTACTAAACAGGACTTCGCACGCCCACTCCAATCTTTAAACAAATAAGAAGAAAGGTGTATGCTACGTGGAGCAGCAATTGCGCAAGATGGACTTCCCGGATTGCGACCTGCAAAACTATCAGCTGGCGCGCCAGCTGCACCTCCTCTCGCACCTGTACGAAGTCTTCCTCACTAATGCGATGGCCTACCCGCTCTTCTACGACTCCCTGCACCCGCGCGCGAAGCAGCAAGCCCGCACGGTGCTCCTCACGCTTCACCGCGTCTTCGACACGCACCGGCGCGACGGCGGCTCCCTCTTCACGCGCAGCCCCTACCGCCTTTACACAATGCGCTGCGTCCTCTCGTATCTTGTGTATCCAGACTGTCCAGTGACGTGGCCGGCCTGCGTGTCGCGGCAGCTGCGGTCGGCAGCGGGTGTGGCTCCGTCGGCATCCGCACAGAGCACCCCGCCCCGCAACGCCGCCGCAACTGTGCCTTCCAGTCTCGACGCCACGCCGCTGCGGCTGACAGCTGCGACAGCGGCGTCGGCAGACAACGTGGTGCAGCAGGGGTCGCCGCCGGGCAGCAGCAGCGGTGTAGAGCCGGCTGCAGCCGCCCTGCGAACGCCACCCCAGCAGCCCATGCCGCCTCTTACTTTAGCCACTCCGATTGCCGCTGCTGCTGCTGCTGCGCCAGTGCCGGTGACAGACATCATGGTTCGCCCTCTCTTCTACCTGCGGCCAACGAATGAGCACCTCTCTGACCGCACCACGCCCCACTTCGGCACGACGACGCAGATTTACGTGCGCATGATCCACCCGCATCTACTGAACGAGGAGTCGCTGAACCCATACTTTGGTCGTTATGGACAGGTGGACTGCACAGCAATTCAGCGCACACCGCTGGCGCAGTACACGGCGCAGCTTGGCGAGGCCGCTGCCGAGGCGCTGCACCAACTCTTCGCCCCGACCAACACCACCGACGGCGCATCCCTGTACGTGCAGGACTTCATCATCTCGGTCGATTCTCACCAGAACGCCGTGCACGCCGTGCGACGGGCGTACTACCGCGAGCTTGCCTGCATCGCGCTGCACGACCCTACGGGGGCAAAGAATACGCACTGCCTTGCCGATGTGAATCTGTGGATGCGGCGGCACGCCTTTGTGTGGCGCCTGCGCGCCGAGCCGGCAACGAGTGCGGCTGACAAGGCAGACGGGAAGGGCGGGGCAGCCGCGCGGCGGCGGTGGCGCGACGCCGCAAACGCACGCGCGCGAAGCAGCGACTGCAGGAGCGGCGGCGGAGGCGGCGGGCGGTGTTGGGCGATAGCGCCGGCTCCTCATCTTCCACCTCTACGTCCTCAGCGGAGCGTGCTGGGGACAGCGACGGAGACTCTGTCAGTGAGGGTGGGTCGACCTTGTCAGGTAGCTCTCACAGCGATAGCGAGCGGAGCAGCGTTGAAGATGACCTGGCGCAGTTTGTGCCCGACATCGTGCTCGACGGCTTTCCCTACTGGACGACGGAGGATCAGCTGAAGGTGCTGCTGCAGGACTACGGCACGGTGGTTGAGCTGCGCCTCTCTCTGGACGACCTGTCCGGCGCCTTCACGGGCTGCGTGTTAGTGCGCATGGCGTCGCTGGAGGAGGCGATCCACGTGTCGCGGGCGTTGCACGGCACGCTGCACCGCGGTTACCGCCTTGTCAGCGGTGTGATCAACGAGCGGCTGGAGGTGGTCGCGCTGGAGGATGCGGAGGAGGTGCGGGTGCCCGCCATTGCCGACCAGGTGCCTTACGACGTCTCGCTGAACGAGCGTGTGTGGGTGTAGGGCTGATCTTAACGTGTTAAGGCTGATTTGGTGAATGGAGAACATTTTATTGGTTCGGTTGGGCGATGATTGGATGATGATGGAGGAAATGACAGGGCGAAAGAAAGGTGACGCACGTGCACCGCACACTTGCTAAAACCAAAAATAAAGAAGATAAAACAAAGCGGAACTATAAAAAGAGCGGATGCAGTAACGCGTGTATCGCTGCAAATGAAAGGTGATAAGCCGTAATTCTTTTTTATGTTTCTGGAAGCGATTCTAGGATAGCTCGTGTGAGGGCGTTCGCCATACATTTCTGATGCTTGTCGTGTTCTCTTTCAATCATGTATTTCTCTTTTTTTGTCCCTTCCTTTTTACTGTGCCTTTCGTCACTGAGGAGCAAACGAACAAACAAAGCTGCTGTGGCTCAAACAAACAAACACAAAAAGCGCAATATACCTTTTTCTTGTCGAGGTGCCCGCTACTGGTGCTCCTCACTTTTCATCGTGTCCTGCTGAAGCAGACCAAAAAAAAATATTTTTTCGCGGCGTTGCACCAACTTGATCACCCACACAAAAAACCACAAATACGAAACATGGCCGAGCCAAAGCCCCTCTCTGTGAAGCGCTCCTTCCTGGAGCCGCTCAAGATACCCAAGTCCGTCGCCAAGACCAACACCGTGGACGGCGGCTCCGCAGCTGCTGTTCGAGCGTCCCCCAGCACTACCGCTGAGTGGCTCCAGCTCGCCTCCCACCTTCTCATTGTGAGCGGCAACAACGGGCCCGCAGAGGACCGCGTGCTCTTGTTGTGCGAGGAGGCAGCGGGGATGCTCCTCGAGGACGACGCCAAGGCCCGTGCAGTGCAGCGGCGTGACTTGACCGCGGCGGAGGCCGAGACGGCTGTCTACAGCCCACAGGAGGGTGAAGGCGCGGACGACGACGCCGCGGCGCTCGCGAACGGCGCGCGTGGGGCGACGGAGAACGGCGAGGCAGCGCAGGCCGCCCCCTCCACCGAGCGCCTGCAGGCGGCCTACTTGCTGACTGCTGCCTCGATGGCTGCCGTGGAGGCGCACCGGCTGCCAGCGGCGGAGTCGGCGATACGACTGGCCCGTGCGGCTGTCGAGGCGCACCGGTGCACGATGACTGCGTGTACGCTGGCGGGTGCCTGTGTGCACTGGGGGACCATCACACCCGATATGGAGCGGCGCTCGGCAGCTTACGAGACCGCCATGACGGTGGTGGCGTCTTGCTGCAAGGACTTACTTGACGCAGAGTCCATGACTGCTGAGGCTGCGGGTTATGTGGTGCGCATGGCGTGGATGTTAGTCGAGATGGGAGCAGTGAGCTCGGCCCGTGCGCCGCTCACGGCTGTATTGCAGGCGCACCCCCAGCACTACATGGCGCTGCTCCTGCTGACGCTGCTGCACACGGTGGACGGTGATTACGAGAGCGCCAACACCGCTGTCATGCACCTTCTCGAGGCGTTTCCTGACGATGTGGTGGGTGTGGTGGTGCACGCGGCGGTGCTGCAGCGTACGCGCGTGCTGGGTGCCCCTGACGCACAGGCGAAGGAGCCCGGTGACGCGAAGGACGAGTCAGCGGAGGAGTTGGCGGTGGCGATGGCCCGCATCGTGAAGTTCGCGGACGAGGCCGCGCTGGCCGAGACGCACGGCATCCGGAAGAAGTCGCTGAAGGGCCTCAGCATGCACTGCGCGCCGGGAGAGGACGTGGAGGGCGGCCCCACTCACTCGTACGGAGAGCTGAAGCGGCGTGTGGTGGGCCACTGGGCACTGCTGAGCCACGTGGCGACGCGACTGGGCTGCACGACCATGGCCGAGGTGGCCATTGCTGCGGGCACCAACGCCGTCTCGCAGAGCAAGCTGCTCTACCACCGATCCTTTGCCGATCTTCAGGCGAGTCAGGGGCGGCTGTCGCTCATTCGACTGCGCGAGACCATCGCGGCGCAGCAGTCCTCCGCCAGCAGCGGCCGCGGTGGAAAGGCGCCGGCTGCGCTGGTGGTGCGCGACATGAACCTGCTGGGGCAGTGGGACCTTGAGGCGGTGGCGGCAGACTCCACGCCCATGCTCGGGTTGCCTCTCACTGCTGCCGTGACGGAGAGCGACTCGGCGGCTTCCTCTCCTCGCCGGCGCCGCGGCACACCGTCTCGTCTCCTCGAAGCTCTTCGACGCGGTGGCGGCGACGCTGCTGGCGGCCGTGGACGCCTATCCGAACCACGCAGAGTCGCACACGCTGCTGGGCGTGAACCGCCTGCTGGAGGCGGCTCAAGCCGACCTGCCCTCCGATACGCGCCACAACCGCCTGCAAGAGGCCGGGCGACATTTTTTTAACGCGATGCGCGCGGACGGCACGCTTGCAGAGGCGTATCTCGGTGCTGGCGTGGTGGCGGAGGCGCAGGGGGCGTTGGCGGAAGGTTTTGACTACTACGCGTCGGCCGCCGAGGTGTCGGTACACGCCCCGCTTATTTCGTGGCGCTACTTCAGCTACCTCTACGAGTAGAGACACCAGAGAGGTGATGAGAGGAGAGAAAAGAGTGGAATAGTATTTTTTAATCTTTGCCGCTCTTCTCACTCTCATCCTGATTAGACCTCCTCTTTTTTTTTGTTGCTCACCTCTGTTGCGCAATTTCGTTCTTCTTGCTCCAGTGTGCTTCTCCCACACAACTCTGTACCACTTCACTTTCATTGTGTGTTTTTCCCATCCTTGCTTCCTCTTTTTTGTTTCTGTTCATTTGCGCGTGTGTGTGGTATTGGATGCACAGTGTGCCAACACGGAGACAGCGCCAATACTTGCAGCTTTGCGACCTCGCATCTTTAGAGCAGCTGCACGACAGCAGCAAAGATGAAAGCGAGAAACAAACAAACAAACAATATAGGAAGGCTAGAAGTTTTCCAGGCGGCGATGAATGTGTGTGTGCTGCTGTGACGGTGCTTAAAATCACAGTGTGGCTCAAGTGTGTCTCGAGTGTGGCTCGAGTGTGCTGGTTTAGCTCCGAGCATTGTGTTGCTTCGCCCTAATTCACATCCGCCGAGAAGCGCTGAGGAAGAGAGAGCAGCGAGTCGATAATCTGCTGTTTTGCTTCCTTTTCCAGAGGCTGCGTAGCTCATCATTGCCTGCTGCCGCATCTCTGTCTCAGCAGCTTCACTTTTCTTTATATTTGCCTTCCCTTTTCTCTGCCTCTGCTCTCTGTCTCACTCTCTCCCTCTTTCTCTGCTTCTTTTGGACTACGGCGTGTTTTTATTGCGTTGATAAAAACCTTTATTTACTAAAAAAAGTACCCTCTTGTAATCCCAAGCCCAACTGGAACTGTTAGAGCGGGCAACGAACCCGGGGGAGGGAGAGCGAGGCCACCTCGAGGTGGGTTTGGATCGATACACACGGGCTTCAACATCTGTTTTCAATGAAAGCACTTATATGTATGGCAATGTTCCCGTGTTACTTCTCTCTCTGCTCTCACCTCTTTTCTCATTTGACGTGCGACACGCATAGATTGAATCTTCTCGGTCGCTGTCCTCCTCTCTCGTTTTGTTTTGTTTCATAGTAGTATACCGAAAAAAAAAATGAGATCCTCACGACGGTGCGGGCTATCCATCGTCGCATCAAGAGAGCTAATCTCCTCACGACTCCTGACAGGGAGGAGTTATTGCACTTGAGCGATTCGGATTTGTTGTGCCTTGCTGAGAAGGACAGTTGTTTTTCGGGCGAAGAACACCACTGGGATGGCTCGCAGCGACTCGTCAGGAATTCCATCAAAACGATCGCAAAGCTAAAACTTGGTTTGGCCAAGCCGTGGTACACCTGCCGGACGTACGTTTCCCTGGTATCGCTGATTATGTACGCCTTACACACTACTCGTATCAATCTTTCGAAAGCGTTCTATGCCCTTCGAGCTTATCGAGGCGTGAATAATTCCTTTCCTTTCGCCGTTCGTATAAGAGAGAGAGGTAGAGGTAGATAAGAGGAAGAGATTTGGTTCAAGATGAGGAGACGCCGGGATCACATTTGTGAATGAGGCTTTGGAGAGTTCTTTTATACTGAATCTCTCTCATTCTCTCCGGTTACAGACGAGGATAAAGAAGAAGAATAAACTTAATAGAAACTTACCGGCCTGTTCTTCGAACCTACCGAACATCTGGCTGCATCTCTTATTTGCTTTGTGTATACTTGAGTTTTCCTTTCAACAAACGAGAATGCAAGGTCCGCTTTCTGCCTGCCTCATTCTTCCAAACCGGTTGGATAGAGGGGCAGGCAGGGCGGGATACTTACAACTCCACTAACCGATAATGTATAGAAGAACATATATAGTAAAAGTAAGAACCATATAAAAAAAATTTGATGGAAGCAAGATGCTTCCGTTTTTTAATAGTTAAAAAAAACCACCGAAGATTGGTTTCGTACAGGGAGAAAATGTTTTTTTTTTTTTCAAATAAAACCTAAGACCTCGGATGAGCTCTTATCGGAACTGGCGAAGGAAGGAGAAAGGAGGGGAGAGAAGGAGAGAGATTAACGACGAGTTGGATGCGTCATCTTTCACTGTCACAGACTCACCTACACCATAGTAAGTGATGTGTCCAAGGGAGCGGACTGGGATGAAACCCTCCCACATCTCACAGAGTCGACGGTGAGCGCACTGTTGACGGCGGGGAATATGCTTTTGAACCGTGGTTGGGATCTTATTGTGCGTCCTATCAAAGCCACCACAAACGAGCAGGACTACGACGTGGTTTGTTTCACCGACACATCTGGAGCTGGATGGGGCGCGGTGGCGGTGGAAGAAGACGGTATCACCAGAACCTACCAGCAGCGCTGGATCCATGAAGTCGACTTTTCAAAGCAGGCTCCAAGGGAAAGCACTAAAGAAAGGTTCACATCTAGGTACTCCGCTCACACAGAACCGCACGGGATCGCAGTGTATTTGCAAAGGTTGCTAGATAGGGGGCTTCAAGGACCGGCAACAATAGCCATTGTTACGGACCACAGTCCCATTGTCTTCGCACAGCGCAAGCACAACGGGTTTGGAGGCATTTGTAGAGGATTCGAACTTGAGTCCCTCTACCGACTGACGAACACGATGCTGCATGAGCACAACATCGCTGTTGTGTTCTTCTACATCAAGGGCGAGTTCAACCCAGCTGATTCTTTTTCGCGGCACTTTGGGGAAGACGCGGAGGACGGGGCGTTAGGTGTGAGGGAGGGGAGCTGCCTTATGCCCGAATTGGAGGGCAACACATTTTCACCAATGTGCGAGGTAGCACCGGGAAGAAGGTACTGTGGGGATGTCGTCTATAGTAGTGTACGGAAATGAAACATTGCAGTTACCCAAGATGTGTGCGTCGGTTACGATCTTGCATCGCAAGGAGGCCGCAGCTAGAACAACTTCTCCTCTCCTTTCCTCCCTCTCTCTCATCTACCAGTCAGGTTACCACACCGTCTCTCTCTCTTTTTTTTTTTCTCCTATACCACCTAAAGTGCATTATGTCCGCCCTCAACATCACCTGCGCCGGCGCCGTGTACCACGGCTGCTCGACGCTCGAGATTATGAAGTACCGCTGCCCGCAGTGGCAGCCCGGTAACGACATGCCGATCAACGCGCCGGCCGAGGAAGGGGAGGAGGAGGAGGAGGCCACCGAGGACGGCTCCGAGGCCACCGACCTGGCCGAGGCGGCTCAGATCGGCGGCGAGACCGAGGCGGCTAGCGACGAGGCGGCTAGCGACGAGTCTGCCTCTGAGGAGGACGAGGAGTAGAGAGAGAAGCGTTGACATTACTCAGATCGAACTCTCGATCTTCTCTCTCTTGTTTCTGTTATTTTCGCTGCGTTTCGCTTTGGCATCCGTGTGCCACTCCTCTTCCCTCTTTCGAGTCTCACCCTCTGCGGGTGTCTTGGTGTCAGTACGGGTGAAGTCTGTCACTCCCGTTGAGCCGCAGCTCACCGTTCTCTGTCCAGGACGCTTTGAGAACACACACACACACAAGAGAAATTTTACAACGTAGGGCATACCTCCTAGTAGTAGAAGTTAGCAAAGAAATCACAATTGACAGGCATCACTAATATCATTAAAGACACATGACTTCCTCGTAAAAGTGGCATGGTGAGAAAGAAGAACAATCTTACCACGTCTCACTCATTCTTCTCTACTTCTTGAAAGAAAGAGGTGAAAACCATGTGCTGAAGTGCGTGGTTGTGAGAAGGACAGGTAAAAGTAGCAGAGAGAGCTTTCTTTACGCTAAAAAAAGATACTTTGGTTCCGGTTTGGCAAAGCGGAACAAAAAAAAGTGGTTGAGGCAAAAAAGTGTGCCGCTTTCTTTTCTCGCAACGTCCCTCTTGTTTTCACTTCTGCACTGTTGGCGTTATCGTCACCTACCAAAATCACACCTTCTCTCACCCCACATTCTCTGTTTCTCTCTTTTTTTTTTGTCCCCCTTATCGCACTCTATCCTCTTCTGTCCTTTGAAGGTGCAGTCACAGTCTGGTGGGAAAGAAGTTGTCTGGACCCTTCTTCTCTACTGGAGAGACCACAGTTTGTCGACTACTGTCGCTTTCTTGCTGGTGTCTTGTCTCCTCTCATTCTTCTTTCTCTGCATATTTCTCTTTGCCCCTTTTTTCCACTTCGCCGGAACAGAAAGAGAGGGAGAGAGCGCAGGTGGAACCCCGCGCCATCTCCGACTATCAGCGCAATGCTTCGCAGATGTGGGCCGCGGTGGTGGCGGCCCGAGAAGCGCCTACCGCGACGTTTCCGCGACGTCCCTGAGGAGTTCACAGACCTGCGCACGGCAGACAGCCGCCCGATGCTCTTCACGGCACGGCGGCCCGCCCCGCTGCGCGACGTGCCGCAACTCAACGACGTCCTCCTGGACGATGCCGCCCTCAGCGCGCGCAACACGGATGACATTGCCCAGCAACCGGTGGCGCTGCTGGCGCCGGAGCGGATGGGGCTGCCGCCGCAACTCGTCTCCTACCTCGAGCACCACTTTCTTGACTCGAACCGCAGTCTCTCCTCAGTGGACGGCGCCGTCGCGCCGCACTCTCCCGCGAGCTTTCAAGGCCTCACCGTTGCGCAGGCGCGCATCTTGCAACACATGTACGCAAGTCAGGACGTCGCGGTCTGCGCACCCACCGGCACCGGGAAGACCTTTGCGCTCTGCCTCGGTGTCGTGGCGCGGCTGATGCGCGATGGCCCGATGAAGCTGCTGTCCACCATCATCTTGGTGAACAGCGACTACTTGTGCTGGCAGGTAGAAAAGTGGGTGCGCGAGATGTGGTGGTACCCCAACGACGACCGGCTGATCTTCGCCGCGACGAGCGACCTTACCGACGAGCACGTGTACCGCCGCCTGACGAAGGAACTGGTGCGGGACGCCCATGAGACGAGTCGAGTGGTGGGCACACTGGAGAAACCGCCCTTACCTCCTCGTGACCACCCCAGACGTTCTCTGGAAGTTCTACCAGCGTCGCCGTGCTGCGATGGAGCAACGCGAGGTCTACAAGAACAAGAAAGGCTACTCCTTCTCCTTGAGACCGGTGCTGTCGAGTGTCGATCTCATTGTCGTGGACGAGGTGGATGAGGTGATGCCCTCGACACAGCCCAGCGCAGCCGGCAACCGTCTCTTGAAGGAGCTCTTCAAGCACACCAAGTACCAGGCACCAGTGCAGATGGTCTTCACAAGCGCCACCCTGGCCGGCTCGACGGTGAATCACATCCGACGCTACATGAAGAAGAACCTGCTCGCGGACAGGACGGCGCGCGTGTTTGAGGCGGCACGGGAGACGTCGACGCGACTCGCTGCCGTCTCCAACACCATCTCGCGTGCTGCCGTGCCGACGAATATTCGCCACATCTTCTACACGGCTGACACCCACGCCGAGCAGCGGCAGTGTTTAGCGAAAGTGATGGCCGCTACCTGTCCCTCTTTTCGTGTACGGAGCACGGACGCGAACGTCGACGGCGAAGCCGCTGCGGCAGCAGCACATCGCGACTTTATTCTGCTCGTGCTCCCCGACTCCGCGGACGTGACCCACTTTTTGAAGGAGGTGTTGCTGCCCTGTCAGGCAGATGTCCTGCGTCAGCTCGGTACGGCAGAGGACCCGCAGTGTGCCGCCTACGCGGTGGAGCGGCTCGACTACACACTGGAGCAGCAGCAGCGGCAGCGGCGACGCAGTGAGACGCGCAAGTATGTGCAGCGCACGGTGCGCAGCGCATCGCTTTTGAAAAAGCGGTGGCGTTCTGCAGAATGTGGTTGGTGACGGTGTCTTTCCACGGTTTGAGCGTGACGTGGCAGCACCGCAACGAGCAGCACCAGCTGCAGTCAATGATGGTGTCCTTCCTCGCAGTGGTGGTATTAGCACTTCTCTTCCACCATCTATGGATGTTGCTGCTGCAGCGGGTGCCGATGTGTTGATAAGTGGCGAAGACTCTTCCGTCAATGCTGCACTGTCTTCGTCACCAGCACCACCAGCGACTCCGCAGCAGCCCCGCCGGTCCTTCACCACGTGCAACTGCAGCAACATCCGCGGGCTCGACATTCCTCAGCTCACCCACGTCTTCGTTCTCGCGCAGCCCACCAGCAGCCTCGAGTACGCGCACTGGTGCGGTCGTGTTGGCCGCTTCGGGCAGCCTGGCGTGTCGGTCACGTTTCTGGCGCGCAGTGCAACGCGGCGCATGCACCAGTTTTGCGACTCGCTCGGCATCGACTTCCGCGTGGAGAAGCGCCACGACGCGGTCGACGTGAACACGGAGCGGCTGCTGGGCGGTGGCGAGGCAGTCTGAATAAAGCACTTCTGCTACAGGTTTCTTCACAGATTTCGTGTGTTTCACGCCTTAAAAGAACAACAACAAACAGACAAAGATAACAAGATTAAGAACAACAGCTGTAGTGCTCGAAACGCCTGCTCTTTCGTTTTCTCTGTCGAAGCACGAACGGACGTGCTTCGCTCGTGGAGGAATGAACGTGTACGCAGCGTGTCTCTCAAGAGCATTAGAGCACTGCCTTTTATCTTGTCTTGCGCATCGCCGAGGTGCTGCTGAAGGTTGTCCCTCTTGTTCTACTGCGTAGTCCCCTTCCTGTTTCCTCCCTCTGGCATATTTCCTGGTGTCATGATGAAGAGAAAGAGAGAGAGAGTTTGTGTTTTTGTAGGAAATATTTCACCTTCGTTTGCAACTCCTCTGTTGCGGAACGTCGTTTATATTTTCGTCCCCTAACTCGTGACTTTTTTCACCTTCTCCTTCTCTCTGAACAAACCCTCGCAATACCTTTTGCTCTCTCTGGTCCACCAAGCAGAGTCACCTCCACCCACACAAACCCGCACAGAACTTTTGCTCGTGATGAAGCGAAAGCACGAGCGTCAGCCGCCGGCCCCCATGAAGGCGGAGGCAGCCCTCACCGCCGCTGACAAGGAGGAGCTGCACATGCTGCAAATCGGTGTGGGTGGCTTCAACAAAGTCATCCGTGACTGCATTGCCTTTGTGCAGTCACCTGGCTGGACCACCAAAAAGACAGACGAGTCCCACCACATCGTGTGGGATGAGAGGCCGAGCAAGCACAGCAACAAGAAGGCGATTCGTTTCACCGCCAAGGTACCGAACTGCAACGCCGCCACCCTCGAGCATCTGCTGATGGACGACAAGGACTTCCGCGACGACCCCGAGGAGAGCAACATCTACAAGTACGACAACCTCATCACCGAGAACCACGTCGACAAGTTTGTCGCAGGCAACGTGACGGTGCAGCGCAACAACTTCCGCTCTCCTGTCATCCTTGTCTCGCCGCGGCAGATGGTGTCGTACACGGCGCTTGGCTGCTTGCTGGACCCGGCCCAGCAGGAGGCGCTGGGTTTGCGTCCATCGTCTCTCGGCACTACGAGCAGCAGCAGCAGCAGTGCGGCCGCACGCAGCGATAACTTGATGGCTTTCATGCAGTGCTCCATAGACTACACGGGTAGTGAGTCGGAGTTGGTGAAGGGCCACGTGCTCGGCCGCGTCTACCACTACTGTGTGCTCGGCGTCGAGGAGGCCGATGGCTCGCTGACCTTTACCTTTGCGATGGACATGGATCCGGCAGGGAAGCTGCCTGCCAAGGTGGTGGACGCAACGAACGACGAGCAGCTGAAAAAGGTGAAGGTGATGATGGAGTGGCTGACTAAGAAGGGACCAGCGGAGCATATTTGCAACGTGTACGAGAACACGCGCGACTTTCGGAGCCGCAAAGATGCTTAACGAATAAAAAATAACGCAAAGGAACTCCAAGCTTGGCGGATCAAATTGCTTCAAGTGGAGGCGAAAAAAGAAAAGAAAAACGCAGGAGGAGTTACGCACGTGCGTGGCTATCGAGAAGCTCAGTGCTAAAGATGAGTGCTCATCTGTCAGCCATAAGAGCTGCATTGCTTAAGTTTTTTTTTCACTTTGACGGGGTTTGCAGCCAATGCAAGCGTGAGCGTTGCAGACTTTGAAATTATCTTTTTTTTTTTCTATTCCTTTCCCACATTCGAACCGCTTTTTTTTTTGTCCTCAGGGCTGCAAAATTCCCTTCCCCTTTTGTGAAGCTGCTACTCGCTGCCTCTCTTGATCTTTTGTTTTTACCAGTGCAGTGGAGAGAATGGGCAGTGAGTCGGGAAGGGCAGCCACCTACAGGCCTCTTTTTTTCCTTTTCCTGATTCAGCGCGCATGAATCGACGCGAAGACCGCTTCGTGATAAATGCATTTTTTTCCTTTCTCTCTTCTTTTCAAAGAACGGTGCTACCTCTCCCCAAACACTTGCTAACCTTGAAAAAAAGTGTTACATGCAATGGACAACATAATGAAATAAAAATAAAAAAAAAGAAAGTTTGGAGGCGTAGCAGACTGCCGGACTCGAGACATTTAGGCCAATCGCTATACCTTTGCTACATCAATACACCACAAGAGCGAGGAAAATAGCGCACCTCAAGGCACTGGTGCGTATGAATGCGATGTTATCTGCTTATAATTGTTGTGTTCTTTTTAGATCTGTTTTCGCATGCCTCTTTTGAAATCGCGCGCTCTCTCTCTCTCTCTCTTTCCTCTCACTCTTGGATCTGCCTTCTCGAATCACAACGCAAAATTTTCGTAATTACACCTACTAATAAATACACACGCACAACCATCCACGCAGACTTGTATTTTTGGTTTCTACAGCTAGTAAGATAGTTCACGTTGTCGCACCACCACCCATCGATCTCAGTCCCCCTTCCACTTTTCTCAAGAACACAATACTGCGAAAAAAAAAACCAATACTTCCTTTTTCTTTTTCTTCAACACGTACAATCGAAAGACAGACGAAAAGAAAAAAAAAATAACGCGGATACGACAACGCACGCAATCTTTAGTTTCACTCCCACTAACACTGAAGACTTCACGGAAACAAAAAGGAAGTACTGTGGAAATATTGGCATTTGATAGCTGCCAACGTTTTTGCTTCACTTCGATTGCGTTCTGCTTCCGCTCCTTTCACTTTTCTTGTGACTGCATTTTTTTTTTCCGTTTGCGTAAACACCCGTCTTGTCATCTCTCGTCTGTAGGTTTGTTCAAAAAGAAAAAAAAGGAATACAACAACAGCAGAAAAAAAGTTCTCACTGTTCTAGAACGGAAAATACGAATCGACTGACGTGCTCTCGTGGATCTCTCTTAAGCATATCCCGTCTTCATTCTACCACAAGGCGTATCCATTCTCCCATTTCAAAGAACCAAAAAAAAGTCATCATCTTTTTTTTTTCCTTCTTTAAAAATATCCCTTCTTGTACTCTCAGCTTGATACCGAAGCTCTCGAGAAGCCGTCCTTTCGCCCCTTTCTCTTTCTGTGTGACTCTTTTCGCTAAATCCTTTTTCATTTTTTCTTTTTTTTCTCTCTTTTTTCTTTTTTGTTTTACCTGCGTGCGTGCGTGAGCTGCGGTTTTGTTTTCCTTCGTTCGCGGAGCAGGAGTAAAACCAAAAAGAAAAAACACACACACACAAAAATTTTTCTCTCTCGTGAAGGTACTATACACCCACCTCTACCCGTATTTGCTGTGTCCCTTCTCGACTCACCTTTTTTTTCGTGTTTCCCCTTTTTCCTTTCTACTTCGGTTTCTGTTTATATATATTTATCTCTCTATATATATTTACCTGTTCACGCAATCTTCGTCCCCCATTTTTTTTCATTTCTTTCTCTTTCTCGCTACTTACTCGCCTCACCGTCGCATCTTTATCTCTCTCGCTCTCGCTCTCATTCTCGCTCACGAAACCCCTCCATTTGAGGCGTGTGAAGTGCTGCTCTTGCCTTCTCACCCGTATACCCTCTCTTCTTCTTCCACCTCGCTGCCCCCTCCTTGTTCGCCGTCAACTGCCCCATTTACCTTCCTCTGCAAAAAAAGCTCTCGCTGCACAGGGACGAACTCGAAAAACGGTGCTTTTTTGTTTCCCCTTTTTTGCGCATTCCCTTTTTTTGCTTTCATCGATTCAAAAAAAAAAAAACTTGTGTTCTTTTGCTTGTGAGACGCCAAACGCCCTCAGTTTTTCTTTTTCCCTTTCGACTTTCCTGTCTCCGTTATCAAGTACGAAAGCCGAACCGGAAAAGAAAAACAAAACAAAACTAACAAAAACAACAACAAGAAGAGATTTCGACTTTGTTTTTCTTTTTCTCTTGTTTGCTGTTGATCACTGCTTTCAATTTCTTTGACTTTTTTTTTTGCTCGCATTATCCTTCTCCACTCTTCCCCCGCAAGGCCACGTGATCGCTTCCTGCAAGTTCAGGGTGTGTTTCTCAAGAAGGCAAACGCAGTGCTCCGCAACCACGCAGACTTCTTGAATCAGCACCGAACAACATAAAAATAACAGGCGCGTTGCCTCTGGCTAAAGCGCTTTTTGTTTCCTCTTTAAAGTCGCCGTTTTTTTTCCTTCTCTCTTCCCCTCCTTTCATTTTCTTTGTCTGCAGCTACGCGTTCATTGCAGCGAACCGCCACAGCTACAGACTGAAAATTGTCAGAGAGGCACAAGATCAGCAAAAAAAAATCACCAACATCAAGATCGCAGTAACAGTGTGAAGCGTCCTGATCAAGCAACCCGAATCTCAGGTAGTCCCGTCAGAACATTCACAAGCAAACGATCGCAGCAACCAGAACAGCGACAAACTTCCCCACCGTGTCAGAGCCATGTTTGCCAATCTTCGCGACGTTCCCACCTTCGGTGCCCCCAGCGCCTCAGCGTGGGCCTACACCGAGAAGGACCCCTTCGACAGCAGCCGCACCAGTAACCCGCCGGTCCCCGACGAGGCGGATGTGCGGGCACTGCTGCGCATGTTGTCGTGCCGCGTCGACGACGACGCCCACAACATCCGCTGCGGTGGCGCGAACGAAGCCTCGGAGCAGTTGAAGATGCCGGAGCTCCCCAGCCGCAGCCGCACAACCGCGAACGGCCTGCCGAACGCCTCCACCTCTGGTGATGATTTTCTGCACCTCTTCCAGCACCACGACATCGACGAGGCAGCGGGGCAGCAGCTGCTGCAGCCCAGCAATGCGGTGAAGGACGGCGGCTGCGGCTGCGGCTCCAACACAACCTTTCACAACCCCGCCTCTTCCTCGTCCAATACGCTGACGGGCAGCAGCAGCGCCAGCTCGCACACCGACCAGCCGCCGTCTGCTGCGGCGTCGCGCTGCACCGGGTCGTCGGTGACCACCCGCCTCTCTGCGTCCCACACGTCGCGCCACAACACGGCGGTGTCGAACGCGCTGGCCAACATCGGCAGCGGACTGGCGGAGGAGAACTTCAACGTACTGACGCCCGACAAGCGGGTGATGCTTTCCATCCCCGCAGAGTACATCCAGACGACGCTGGGCAGCCGCAACTACCGCCGCCGCAACCGCGACAAGCTCCTCTTCTCCTTCTGCCTGTGCAAGACGTACTGCAGTGGCGCGACGTGCCACCACGGCGCCGACTGTGACTTCATTCACTGCGACCCGGAGAAGCTGCGCGCCGTGCAGAGCGCGGCGGAGACGAAGGGCAAGAAGGCGGACCCCGCGTCTGTGCACTCCTTCCAGGTGCACTGGTCGACGCCGGTGGCCTCGATGGCCGAGACCGTCTACCCCTGCCTGCCGAGCGGCTACGCGGTGTACGTGAAGGGCGCGGAGGGGGCGAGCGGCAACACACCGCAGGCGCTGCCGTCGGAGATGGTGTACACGACGGTGGGTGGGCAGGAGGCGCTGCGGCTGCCTTCGACGGCGCCGCTCCGTGTTTGCAAACACTTCGAGCGTGAGAAGTGTGCTCGCGGTGCGCTGTGCCACTTCATCCACCCCGTCATCCTCGCCAAGCCCAGTGGTCAGCCTGCTGCCCCTGCTGCTGCGCCAGCCGCTGTGCGTGGTGGGATGCCGGCGGCGATGATGGCCCCGCAGCAGCAGCAGCGTCCGCAGGAGCCTGCCGGCGCTGCCCACCTGCGCACCACCCCACCCTGCGCCGCCACGCCGCCGAGCTTTGGCGAGCTCCCTGTCAACCCATCCCACCCCACCCCGTCCAGCGCAGCGATGCTGCTGACGGCGGCCCAGCTGCCCTCGGGTGCGTTGGTGCGCTACGGCGACGCCCTCTTCATGTGGGTGCCGGAGCGTCAGCAGCTCGTGCCGCTGCACACGACGACCGCGAACAGCAGCGGTGGTGCGCAGGCGGCGTCGGCGCCCGCGACGAGCCACTCGTCCGCCATGACAGTGAACGTGGACTACCAGCGCGGTCCGAGCGGTGCGGTGGCGGCGCCGGCGGGCTTCTCGATGCCGGCCAACGCCATGCTGGTGCAGTCGTCGAGCGCGATGGCCGCCTACCCCTCGCAGAACCCCTACTCGCACCCGCCGATGCATCGGGGCAGGACCGGTGTGAGCGCGTCGAACAACGGCAGCCCAATCTACCCGTCGATGCTCTTCCCTTGTTAAGTCCCGCTGAAGCTTTTCCCAACGTACACACACGACCGCACACAAAACAAAAAGGAGACGAACGGAGGAGGTCAAAGAAAGGGAGAAAAAATCGAAAGATGAGGACAAGTCTGCGGTGACGGACATCGCTGCTCCTTTCTTCTTCTTCTTACCCCTTCTCTGTCTCCTGCCTGTGCCGATTTTTTGTGCGATGGTGAAGGACCCGCAGACACGCTTTGATACATGCACGTGTGACAAAGATTGGGGAATCAGTGGAAGCTCTGTTTCTCTGCATTCTCCGCTTGCCTTCTTTTTTTTTTTCTCAGTTCTCTCCAAACCGATCTGCTAAAGTTTGAGCGCGTCAAGTGGCGGCAATACACCTGCCACGTATGCGACCAACGAGTGAGCTAGTAAGCGCAGAGAAGAACGTGAGGAGACAAGCTTCACCCTTTACCACCTCTTCTAGGTAAAAGAAGTCTGTGTGTATGTGTCCGTAGTGTGTTGACGTTCCAGTGTGTGTGTGTGTGTGTGTACGTGCCAGAAGCTGACCCGGTAAACAAGCAAGTGAAGAAAATAAACATAAAGCAGTTGCGCTGGGAGAAGCAAGCAAAAGAAGGAGTGCGCATACATCAATGTAGTCAACTCCGTACGTCCGATTGTTTTTCTTCTCTTTTCTCTTTACCCTTGATCACTGCCAGGATCTTCTGCTTCTGCTTTGTTCTTTTCTTTCCCGTTTCTTCTCCTTTGGGTAAAAAAAAAAAACAAATGTTTTACTGTTGGTTTCAATCTTTTCTTTTTTCTTCTTTCCTTTTTTCTCGTGTGTGCGTGTGTATGTCTTTTCCTTTCACGGTTAAACTCTTCCTCCCCCACACTCTTTTTCCCCCTTTTCTCTCCCCCACTCACAGCTGCTTTACAATTTTTACCCTTCTTTTTCATTCGTCTATTGCTACTCTGCTTGCTCTTCTTTTTTCGTTCTTTATCATTTTAAATTGCCAATTGGCTGCGCGTGTTCACGTGGCACCCGTTCCCTGTGTTTTCCTTTTCTCTTTCAACGACATCGTACCCTACAACAACAAAAAAAGCAGATTAACATCGACGCCTTCTCCTTTTTGCTTTTTATGAATATTCTTCTCTCACGAAGTTCCAGCTGCACACAACGCGCATGCGGCTTCCACAATTCCGAAGAAACAAAGAGAGGCAAAAGAACAAAAAAAGGACGTGATACAAAAAATATATTTTTAATTGATATCGAGCTAAGAAGAGATTATCGTATTCCTCGACATACACGCACCCACCCGCAAAAGAAAAAAATATCAGATGAAACAAAAAAGATAAAAAATATAAATGTCAAGCTTCCTCAAACGAGCAAGCACACAGTAATACATAATATATATATTAAAGCCAGAGATTTTTCTTTTCTTTCAACTTCCTGTACTGATGTTCACTGCACCGTTCAGTGAACGAACAAAACTCAAAAGAAAGCAACAACAACAACAAAACAAAGCAAGCGCTTGACTTGCTATCTCTTCGTCCAGATTTTTTCACGGATAAGTTCTTCCCTCTCTCTTCAGGTATTCGAATCTGTTGTGTTTTATTATTTTGTTTCTGTTCTATCTCTTTTAGCTTTTATGTCTTTTTTTTTTTTTTTGATCGGCCTCCTTTTGAAATAAACCGTCGCACCTGTTTCTTCTCGTGCGGTGTGTGTGAGTCATGTGGGAGCTGCTCCTTGTATGAGGACGGTACAGACGTGTGTGTGTGTGACGTCTTTTTATGTGCGCGCGTGCTTGTCTAACGCGGGGCTTTAAACTTTTTTTTCTTGTTTTTCACCTTCCTTCTTTCTACCAACGATGCTAATCATAACGGATCTCACAAGCGTTTCTTTTCCTTCGCGCTCTCGCCTCCATAAAAAAAAAAAATCGAATAAACAACATTTCAGAAATGTAATTCACGGTGCTGTGCCCGATCTCACTCTTTTTTTTTTTAATTGCTGGTATGTTTTTCTTTCGATTCTTCTTTTCTTCGACCTGTATCCGGCTTTTGTTTTTCCCATGCTGCACCTCATTTTTTTTTTTTTGGCTTTCTTAAGAGTTTTCTGTTCTCCCCCCTGCTTTCTCTTTTTTTTTCCTCTACCCCCTTTTCCCTGTTCACTAACAAAGCAGCGTGCGCTCTCGGCGCTTCACACTGTACTAGAAGTGGGAAAATAAATGGCACAGCTGAACTGGCAGACCCTCTTCCCCTCTCCACAACAACAACAAAATTCGATATCATCATAGCGTTCCAAACAAACAAACAAACAAAAAAATACACATTCAGAACCTTGCAACGGCATCAAATGAATGTGATATTGTGTATCTGGTGCTTTGAGGGTTTTCCACGTATCCACCTCATGTTTTCGCTTATGTTCTCCACCTCGTCAGTTCAAGAATCTCTTTTTCATTTTCTGTTCTTTTTGTTTTTATATTCTCGTCGAGGCGAGCGCCGGATGCTGCCGCTCAATTTTGATTTTTTGTTCTCCCCCCCTCACCTATTCTCTGTGTTTCGTCTTTTTTGTTTTTCGAAAGCTTTTTTTTCTAAAAGTGTATTCACTGTTTTTTAACGATCGATTCCTGTTTTTGAGCTGTCGCTACGTCGAGACCACGTGCTGCTTCTACTCCTCCCCCCTTTTTTTTCGTCTTGAAAAAGAATGCTTTCGAACCTCCACCGCTCCCGTTCTTTTTTTTATATATTTCTTCCTTTTTTTGCTACCTGAGATCCTCTTTTTATTATTATAAGCTGCATATCTTTTTTTTTTTTTTGACAAGGTCTAAAAGAAAAAAAATGAAAGTAAAGTTGGTAGAAAAGGACTTGGTTGGTTGATTCAATCCTCTTTTTTTTTTCTGCTTGTGATCAGTACACGCGCACCACGCGCGCCGTTTCTGTCTTACGTGTTCTCTTTCGTGGCTTTTGTTTTTGTCGGTGCGCCTGTCGCTTGAGTGTGCATGTGTTTGTGCGCTTTCCCGTTCCGCGTCTCAATTGTTTTTCTGCTCTTTATGCTGAGTACTCCTTGTTTGACATACATTTATTGAAGCAAACCCCCAAAACAAATACTGCTTTTATCCCTTTTTTTTCTTCTTCGCTGCCCCTCTCAACTGCGCAAGTTGTGGCGCGCACCACGTGTAGCTAGTCAACTGCTGCTTTTAATGGGTGCGCAGGGCTGAAGTAGTGCCTTTTTTTTGTTTTGAGTCAGCACCAAAGAAGAAAAGGAGACGCACGTTTATACAAACACACACGCACGCGCGACACGTACTCTTACGACATACGGAGCCACACATGCACGTAGATAACAGCGAGTGCAACGAACAAACAAAAAAAAAAAAGTATATCACAATATCAAAACAAACAGCCCACATGCTTATCACCCGCACATCTCAAATCGATCAAAGCAGAAGAGACGGAGGGCCGATACAAAAAAAAAAAAAACACCGTTTATTCGCCGATAGCTTTTTCTTTTCTAAAATCTCGCTTCCTGTTTCTTTTTTCTCCTTAATTTTTGTTGATTTTGGTACATCGATCAGGTATAACGCTGACTTGTAAAACAATCAATGCGGCTTTAATGATAAACCTACAAGAACAAAATGCTGTTTGTGGATATAAAGCAGCGGATATCGAGTGCCTTTCTACGTAACAGAAGAGAGTGCTCAAATGCTCTCTCTTATAGTTTCTTTGTTTTTTTCTCTTCTCTTTTCTCGTTTCCATTACCGCTTCTCGATCTCTCGGTATGTTTTATTCTCTATTTTTTTTTGCTGTTTTGTACTCCCCCCCTCTCCTCCACTTTTCCCTCCCCTCTACGCTCTTTTTTTTTTCTGTTCTTCTTCTTCCATAACAACCGGAAAACGAATTCGCTCTCGTCCTTCTGTACTTTTTTTATTTCCTCGTTCGAACGCACCCCTCTCTTAAAATTACTAAACATAATCAAAGAAGTTTATATATTTAGAAGTCTGAAATCGAAGACATCTGATCACAACAGGAATTGGGGAAAGTCGAGCTCTATCTCTCTCTGACCTCGCTCCTCCCTCTTCATCTTTGTGGTATTTTTTTTTCTCCTTCTGTGTTTTCTTTTTTTCTGTACCTGCTTTTCTTCGCTCCCCGTTTTTTTTGCCTTTTGTTTTTGTTTTTGAGATTCTCCTTCTTTTATCACTGTTCCTTTCTTTCCCACATTTTTGCTTTCCATCACTTCCCTTGTTCACGGCATCTTTTTTATGCCCTTTGTCGAGCCGATTTGTTTTTCTCTTTTAGCTTTTGCGAGGGCCACTGCACTGCCGCGTTGGCGGCTCTTGAGTTTATAAAGGCGTAGCATATATAAGGTGCACACTACTTACAAGCGCACACAGAAGAGAGAAAAGGCACAAGAGATGAATCCCAAAATAAAAAATTAAGAAGGGAGGGGTTTTAAAAGGGGGGGGTTGGGGGGAAACCTTTTCGCTAAGCTTCAAATTCTTCTTTCTAAATGCCGCTTTTCTCCGCTCTCCCATTCTGACTTCATGCTGCTGATTGCGGCGTCTGTGTGTGCTTGTAGGTGTGTGTGTGTGTGTGTGTGTGTGTGTGTGTGTGTGTGTGTGTATTCATGGCAGTGCAAGAGTAACTTATGCTTCTGCTTTCGACGTCGTTTTCTCTTTGGATTATTATTATTACTACACCGATACCTTTGTTCAATTCGCTCTTCATTCTTCTTTTGGCTTTGTTTTGTATCGTGACCCGCCTGTTTTTTTTTCCTATTCATACATAACTTTTACCTTGCACGACCTTTTCTCCTGTTGTGCGACGCTCTTTTAGACTTTTTTTCTTTGCCTTGTGCGCACACTACCGTTAGGCTGTCTGCCTTGGCACCCAGAGCATAGACGCCTGGGGAAAAGAATAATATCTTGACAGCAACTAAAAAAACAACCAGAGGAGACGGTTGTACACGTCGTGCGAAGGCTGCAACGAGAACGATTCTCTGTGCACTTTTTATTTTCTTTGTTCTTGCTTTTTTTCTCATGTATGCCCTTTCCCTGCGTTGGGGTCTCTCTCCTACTTTTTTTTTGTGTGTGTGTCGTGTTTGTGTTTTCACACAAATAAAATTTCTCCTTTTTACGCAGTTTTCTCTTTGCCAAAGAAAACACGCAAGAAGCCCAACGTTCTCTTGTCTCGAGCCACTATTTCTTTTTTTTTTTGTGCTTTGATTCAAAGTAATGTCCCGTGTTTTCCCTTCCCTCACCTCTTTTTTTTTGTATTTTGCTCTTCTTTCATGTTTCTTTCACGAAACACTCGTTGTTCTTTCTTTCTTTACGGAACTTCATGTTTTGGCCTTTTCCACCTATTTCTCCCCTACTATTTAATATGATCCTAATCCTGTCTTTCGAGCTCTTGTTTTTCCTTCGTGAAACAGATCCTACCGCGTGCTCCTCTCTCTCTCTCTCTCTCTCTTCTGCTTTGCAACACACCGCTCTCTTCTTTCTTTATTTTCACTTTTATCCTCTTCTGAGACGTAGAGTGCTATTCTTGGTTGAGTCTTTCACTGCAGCGTACGGCGCTTGTCTCTCGTTATACACTGTCTTTTGGTTGTCATGATTTAATGTTTTAAAGGTGTCGGTGCGGCCTTTTTTCTTTTCTTTTGTTTTCTTTTTTTTTTCTGAGCGTGTTGACTAAAGCGCAGTGAGAGATGGAGAGGTGAAGCTGGTGTGTAGGTGGATCTTGTGTTGGGCAATGACGGATGTTTCTTTTTTTCTATAGGTTTCTATTTCCCTTTTTCTTTTAAACCTGTCTCGTAGGGGCCTCTCCATCTCTCTGTGTGTGTCTGTGTTTGTGCGGCGCACACATCAATGATGCGGTGTCAGAGGCAAGGGAATTGAATAGGTAAGCAAAAAAAAAAGGCGTAGCCGGCACATCGCAAATTTTACTTCGTCGTTTTTGAAGGTGTGTGTATTCGAGAGGAGGAAAATGGGAAGCGAGGAGTAGTGGTGCTCCATGCAGATGAGCAGATCCCACTCCCCTTCCCCTTCCTCCTCTGAAGTCGTATTGCCGCGTGCTTGACTGGCGCTCTTTCCTTTCTTCCCCCACACTTAATATATATATGTTAAGCAACAACGAAAGGAGGAAGTATTTGTATCTTCCTTTTTTTTTTGGTCATTTCGCGATCTGACGTGCACTTGTCGCATGGAGCGACTACCATACGGTTGCGTTTGCTGTCCTGTGTCTGTCAAATCCCTTTTTCGACTCTTTTTTTCCCGACTCACATTTTTCCTTTCTGAATTTTACCTTCTTTACTTTATTATTATTATTATTATTAACGAGCTTCTAAATTTTGTTTTTTCCCCACTTTCCTCTCTCCATTCAACCTGTATTGTCACTCGTTCCCCAATTCTCGACGTGAAGAGAAGTTAAAGAAAAAAAAAGAAATCAATAAGAGTAAACCTTCTTTCTTTTTAGTTTTTAATTTTGGCAGTTCTTCAGTCTCCTCTGACGTTTACGCCTCACTCCAAGGTGATCGAAAAAAAAACGAGGGGAACATGATTGGTAATGAAGAAGAAAAAAAAAGAAAATAAAAAAGAGAAACAGAGAGGTACAAGAAGTTAACAAATTTCTTCACGCTTCTCCTTTTTTTTTTTCTTTCTTTTTTCTTTCCTTTTGAATTTTCCTCCGTGTGGTTTCCTTTTCTTTTTCTCTAAAATGAGCCCTGTTTTCTTATTTTGTTGTGCGTTTTTTATTTATTTTATATCCCCGCTTTTTATTCCACGCTTTTGCTCTTGTATTTTTATGCGTGAGCCGCCGTTCTTGACGAACGCACACTTGCTTCTCCGATAGAAGGCACGGATGTATAGGGCGATTATATAAATATATATATTTAAGGATGAACAGCCAACGGAAAAAATATTATAATTTCGTTTGCGTATTCAGCTTTTTTTTCTTTTCTTAAACATCAGCTTGGCTTCTCGCACGCAATTCCATATGTTCTTTTTTTCACCTTTTATCCCCTCTTTTCTCTAAAAGATCTCACTCGTTTGTCTCTCTTTTGATTCACGTACATGCATGTGATATCTCTCGCCTGCGGCATCGACTCGCACGCGGATTCTTTTCCCCTCTATACACTCATGTAAATGCATTGGAAACAAACCCCAAAAACGAACTTCATTTTCTTTTCCCTTTTTTTTAATGGGCAACTTTCCCCTTTACCCCTCCTCCCCACATCCCAAGTATATGTAGAAAGTAAGAGAGAAACAAAAAGTACAGGTGGCTTTCCAATGCCCATCACGCAAGCTGCGTGGGTCCACCATGACAGCAACATCCAAGAAGTGAGAGAAAAGAAAAAGGAAGCATGCAGTGCGATGGCGTGCGCTTCTCACGTCTGTCTCTTCTGATGTCTTCTGCTGTCAAGGTTGACGCACGCAGCGTGTGCGATACGCATGAGGCCTATATCCGAGCTTCCATAAAAAAAAATTTAGAATAAAAGCTACTCTCTTTATACCGCATCTCCCACCAGAAGCACAGTGATGTTATTAATCTTGAACCCAGAACTTTTTTTAATTTATCCACCCAGTATCCCTTGCGTCTCCCTCCGTGGTGCCACACATATACACATCAACGGCCCGCCTCAGCTTGCTAAATTCCCCTTTCCCTTCCGAATTTTCTGTTTTTATTTGTTTCCTGTGCGACCACAGGACCAGATGTCGTGCATGGTACCTCTGCCCTTTCTCCTCTTCTTCTCTTTCTTCTAATCCGGTCTCCCGCTACCTTAAGCCTAGAGGGGCGTCAGAGTACCTTGCGCGCAGCGAGCGTCTGCCGCACTAACAAAAAAAAAAAAGGCGTGAGACAGGGGCGAGGTCATCCTACTGGTGATACAAATGTGGTATGACTTCCCCCTTCCTTCTTCTTTTTCTCACTGCCTAACACGAATACAGCAATTAGAAAAAAAACAGAGATCATTGTAACTATTGTGGAGCCGCTTGATCATCTTTAGGTCAATTATTTTTCGATTTTTTCCTCTGTAATGTCATCTACACACAAACAAAGTGGCGCTTTTTTCTGGTATACATAAGGAAGGCCCGATACTTGTACATCGTTTCCCTTTTCTGAGGAAAGCAATTTTTCTTGACTCCCTGTTTCATAGAAAGGGGTTTCCTTTGCGTCTATAATGCTCGTTCCTTTAATCAAAAACAAAAATAAAAAATTGGAATTTCAGAGTAAGGGGAGATATCACACTAGCATACAGTGTTTCTATTAAATTTACTTGAGCCACGTTCAGCACCTATTTTTTTTCTCTGTATTTTTTTTTCTTTTCATTAAACGACCTTTATTTTCTTTCTTTGCAGTGTTTGATTTGTGACTTCTCCTCCCACAGGGACTGGTTGATTCATTATTTCATCTGCATTTATAACTGTGCTCGAGCACGTCCACATATATACACACCTCCACACCCGCCCTAATATACACAAGCGCACATCTCTCCTTGTTGTTTGTGCGGACACAGATCTTTTTCTCGTTCTCTGTTTTTTTTTTCTCTTCCCCTTTTCTGTGACAGTGACTGATGTATGAGACGGAAGGGTTGTTGGACAGAGAAGAAAAGTGGGGAAGATGAGAATGAGAGAGGGGAAACTAAGGCAGTGGAAACTAAACATAAATCAAAAACGGCTGCGCAAGGTTCTCTTTATTATGTTCTTCTCTTCCGTGATGCACGACGTATTGCGTCTGCTACCTTTTCTTCTTCATCCCACACCCACTCGAGCTCAGCCCTCTCTCAAAGATAATATTTCCACCATGTTCCACTTTTTTGCTCTTTAAGATTGTGTGTCGTGATACAAAAAAAACAACTAGTGCCGAGGGATTTATTTTTGTTCTTTCTCTTCCCCCCCCCAAATAATAGTCAGTTTTTTTTTCCTTTTTTCTCTCTCCGTGATGTATATCTTTGCTCGCATCTGAACTTGTGCGCGTGTGTGCATGTGAGTTAAGGAATACGAAGCAAGGCACAATCTTTCTTCTTCCTTGTGTCATTCTGTTTTTCTTGGTGTATTCCTTCCTCTCAGATTTTTTTTTCTCTCTTTCATTCATGCTCCCTTTTGCTTTTCTTCTTCTCTTCGTTCTTACGTGTGTAGGTGCGCGGTCGACCCGTGGCGTGCACGTACTTCATTTAAAATCTATTTACCATCGCTTGTTGGCTCTTCTCTCTTCGGGCTCTGGAAAATTCTGCATTACAGGTTACTTCTGACTTTTTTTTCTCTTTCTTTATTGTATTGGTCTTATTAATATTCGCATCACTTTTTTTTTCGTGATCACGCGCGTACGCGTGGGCTTTTTTTTTTTTCGTGTTTTCCTTTCTTTCCTTTAATTACCTCTTTTTCTCTTTTTCCGAAGCTCCTTTCTTTTTATGCGTGCTTTTTTTTCCCCCTTTCTCCGTTGTTTTGTTTTACTTTTCGCCTTCACTTTTCCTGGTGCTCTATTGTTTTATTTTTTTCTTTTTTTTGTTTCGAAGACAATTAGACGCTTTCTTCTACCAGCATGCGGCTCTCTTAATTTTTCGTATTCCCTCTCCTAAGCCGAGAGGTGTCTTTCAAGACTTGTTTTGTGCAAGTCGCGGAGCATCTTTCTCGAAAAAAAAAAAAGAGAGAGCGGATAACATGTAAAAATAATAAACGTATATCTGACATCGACAGAAAAAAAAAACCACGTGTCTTGCTGATGGGAAAGTCTTATGAGGGGCTTCTTGAAGCTTTTGTTTTTATTATCGATCCTTTTTCTTTGAAAAAAAAAGCACTTGTATGAGGGGATTTGGTGAAGGATAAAGAAAGGAAAAACGAATTACTCGAGCAAAGGTGCTCGGCAAGATAATGTGGGGGTTTGTGGCAACAGAAGCAGAGGCGCGCGAAGGATATGAAGATTTGAACAAGGCAATTTTCTCTGTTATTGTTATTATTGCTTGTATCGAGTCTGGTGGTGCTATCAACGCTCTGGCTTGGTGCAGCTTTTCATCTTCTCTCTCGCGCCTCTGTTGCTGTATGTGTGCTTGCCTCTTTATTTGAGACTTGAAAAAAAAAGTCGGCCACATGTTTTCTTTTTTACGTTTCTCTGTTTCAGGGTGGCTCGCGCTCTTGCTTCCAATTACATCTTTTTTTTTTTTCCTTCTTCTTCCCCCTTCATGCTAGCTTTCTCTTTTCAGTTTGACAAATTTGATGTAGCAGCTAGTGCTGCTTTCTTTCGCATTTTTTTTTTTGCTCGACTTTGGCTGTATTACTCTCTTCTCTGACTGGTGCGTAGCGCACTGTTTTGCGACGCTTTCCATGGCAATATGGCGATTTTTAAATATATTTTGAACACGTCTCTCTTTTCTCCGACCGGATGAGCTCCAACATCAGCGGTAACGTTATCAATTACACACACCCACACACAACAGAAGAAGAGAAAAATGCGGGAAAAAAAGGGATGCAACCTCCGTCGCCGCGCGCAGCTGCTGCTATAATGCTCGTCGCCTTTCTTTTTTTTGTCGCTTCTTCCACTCCGCGTAGTGTAGCAAAAAAAAAAAAATATATGGTGTATCGTCACCTGAGTCTCTTCTTTCCTAGTCTTCAGAACCCGTTCTCTTTCTCTTTTTTTCTATGTCCTCTTCTGGTCGGTACTCGTGCCGCGCTGCCACCGAAACGCTTCTCTTTTTTCCGCGTCCGTACGCCCATCCGCGTTGCGCCGCTTGCGAAATGGAAAGAGGTGTGTTTCGTTACGTGACCAGCGTCGCCCGAGTCGCTATCAACGACCAGGGCAGGGAAAACAGAAAAAAAAAAAACAGAGAGTAGAAGAACAGAAATTGTGACAAAGGGAGGAGCATCGATGCAGAGACCCGGTAAAACGGTCACGTTCTTCTTTTCTAATAACATTTCTGAGAATCCAGTACGGTGTGAACGCGCAAAAAAGGAACGTTAACCGACTCCGGACATACTGTTGTGTAAACACACAGCTGGGAACGCACACAGACGGACATAAAAAAAAAGATTTCTTACTTCTTTCTGTTGTTGTTGTTGTTGGTGTTTTGTTGCGCGGCTGCCATTGCCCTAACGGCGTACGCTCTTCCTCTCGCATTTTTTTTTTCACTTTTGTTGGCGTTGCGCCTGTTGTATGGGTCAGGCAAACCTTTTTTTTTTTGTAACCCAACGTGTATTTCACACAACTACTTCTTCCCCGAGACTAGGGGAAAGTAAGACGTGTGTCTCTTTCTCTCTTGCTGTTCTTGCTTTCGATTTTGTGTTTCGCTTTTAGTATCTGTGCGGGTGGAGCTCACGTGCTTCCTTCTCGCTTCAACAGCAAATTTTTTGCTACTTTTTTTTTCCCACTCCCGATCGATCTCCACATTTCTTTTCCAATACAAACAAACTCAACTCTAAGAAAAAGGGAAAAAAAATTCTCTGTACCTGTGGCATCATTCACTCAGGTTGTGGGTGTGTGTGTCTCAACGCGCTCTTTGCCCCTCCACATCCCTTTTGTTTTGCTTGTTCTTTATTTGATCCCCCCTTATGCTCGTTTTTTCTTTCTCTTTGTGTTCCATGCTGCCGAGGTACACTGTTGAGTGTTCAGAGTTGTGCTTCTTCTCCATCACCCCCTTCTTTTTTTCTTTTCCCCCAACAGTGTTTCTCGCTTTCTCGCCCTCTTCTTGAGACTCTTTTTCTTATGCCAGTACACTACGGGGAAGCTTAAGGGAGGCATTGAAGCGAACAAGGGATCGTGTCGCTGACCTGCGGACTTCGAACCACTGCTGTTCAAACTGACACTACTACTACCTCTCCCTCTTTCAAAAAACTCGTTCCGTTGTCTCTCTTCTTTTCCTTTCCTTTTTTTTTTGCTTGATCAGTTTTTGCTGTCCGTGTGGTGTGCAGTAGTCTATCCCCCAACTGTTGAGTTTTGTGGGTGGGGCTTCTACTTTTTTTTTTTCCCGGTTCTCCTTCGCGTGCTGTGGGATGCGCCTTCGCCATGCCCTTGGACACGCGTCTATTTTTGTAGGTATAAAATATACATACACATATATGATAACCAAAAGCTAAAGTTGGCGTTGCAGCTTACCTTCTACGTTGTGTTGTAGATCTTGTGCTGAGTAGCAAGGCAACGTTTGCCTCTATCTGGTCGAGTGAAAAAGACGGAAAGAGGATTCGAAAGTCGCTTTCCGACAAAAACAATTTTTTTTTTTTTTTTGCGTTCTTGCTTTTTTTTTTGTTGTGTCTTTTCGGGTGATGGCGGGGCACCTCTCTTCTTGTAAAGTCAACTGAAAACGATTGGCGACCGCGAAGACGTGCTTTTTTTTTTTCTTTCTCTCTTCTCATTTTCTTCTTGTCGTCTTTTTCTTTTTCATTGCTGTGGACCGCTGTGATTGTTTTTTTCCAAAGCTCAGATAGAGCGCTATGATAAGCGCTTCAAAGAGGAGCAGAGGAAGGAAGCTCCAACATCTTTATGCGCATTTTTTTTTTTTTTGGTGAATGCGTATTATAGCTACCTAAATGTTTTACGTGGACAACGCAAAACAAATTTTTTTATATCTCTTTTTTTTGCTTGTTTTTGGATCTTTCTCTTCCTGATTTTATGTTTTTTCCACTTCGGTTGTCGTGCTCTGTTACCAGTCAGTGTGTCTCGTTCCCTTTTCTCCTCACTCACTCCTGTAAAACGAGCTCTTTAGACGACTTCTTGAAGTTTTTTTTTTCCCCTTTGTCATGCATCATTGTGCATGATGATTGTGGAGTGCACTAGCAGCAATATGGGGAGCTTCTTTGTTTTTTTATTATTATTTATCTCCGTCGGGCTCCTCCTCCTTTTTTTGTTCTTTCCGCGTTGTCTTTCTGCCATCTCAATCCGCGTGTTTTTTTAGGACTCTATGCTCGTGCTGCCTGCTGGTTCCTTCGCATATTTGCTCTTTTTTTTCTGTTCTTTTTCAGTTGTCTTACCTCTTTACAGTTCGTAGTGAGGAGGAAAAGAAAGGAATAGAATAATAAAAGGCATTTTCCATGTTAAGGGTATTGCTGCGGGTACACGGCATCACAGAGGATTCCCTAAAGATGAGATAGTGAGCAACTTCCACGTCTGCTTCTTTCTTGTTGTGCAATTTGAAAAAAAAGCTACCTTTTTTTTCTTTGTGTAGTGGAACGTTGCAGAAGACAAGAAAGACTTACGCCGTAGTGCATTGCCAAAGCCAGAACAAAGATTGGCAAGTGGCGGAACACGCAGAAGGTATGTCAAAACACAAGGGATGGAGCTGCCTGTGCCACACTGCAGGCCCGGTGAGCATCCTTGACAACCACAAAGAAAAAAAAGGGGCGTGCTTAAACATAAACGTAAGGTAGCGCTCTGTTTGAAGGAGGGACGCGACACTGCTGTCTTGTAGAAGCATGTTGTGTCACACCTAAGGTTCTGCATGTGTGTGTGGCGCGTTTGTGTTGACGCACTGAAGTTGGCTGTATACTTCTGCGTCTTTTTCATTTTTGCTTTGTTACTCTCTCTTCTCTTCGCGGTGAACGCTGGTGATCCCAAAAAAACAAAGAACAACAAAAACAAAAGAGGTCAAACGCAGCGGCGGGTATCCGACGAATTTTTTTTTTAAAATCCCTTTTTTCCGTCTCTTCCTCTTTTTTTTTTTTCTTCCTTCGGCATCCCTTGCTGCTTTGTGGAAGGGCTCTTATCGATATCGAGGTCATGTCCACTGGAGAAACAACAACAAGAAAAAAATAAAAATGCGAGAGTCGACAGCACTGCAGAGAGACAGAAAGCAGAAAGACGTTTTTGTTTTCTTCTGTTAGTTCTCTTCGTTGCGTGGTGAGGAGCGAAAGAGAGCTATGGGCTCCAAGCGGCGCGGTGCTTCTCCAATGCAGCCTCTCAACTGAGGAGGGGAAAAAAGAACCACTGCTGCGTCACGCCTTCGCAAAGCGCAAATATGCGCTAGTAGCTTTCAATGGATGACCGCCTGTGGCGCTGCGCAGCGTCAGCGTACCAGCAATGAGGTAGCCCGTAGCGCACGGTTTGATTGTATTGATGCCTCTGTACTCGATGAAGCACGTGAGTCTTTTTTTTTGTTGTCGTTGGAGTTTAAACTTAAGACTTAAATTTTGCGTTGTGAGCTGTGCTCCTCGGTGTTGCACGAAGACCACTTTGATCCGCTATTCTTCGCCATCTTCTTCTGTCTCGACTCCCCCGCTATTTTTTCTCTACTTTTTTCCCCTCTCTCCACACACACCTTTGTTGACACCAAAATTGCTTCACTGTAATTTGGAAGTAAGAGAAGACGCACTTCGCTACTTTTTCTACATTTCCCCACAACGTTCGAGCAGCCTGTCAGATAAGAATTGTATTATTTCAGAAATGCTCATACGTTTTTGAAGACAGCAACAACAATTGCAACGAGAGCAGCTGCGCCGCATCGCCTAGCACCGTCTTCGCAACTTCCAGCGCGCTTCGCTGTCCGTGCCTCGCACTCGGTGCCACGACGGCGGCAACACCTTTTGCACTACAGCACATGAGCATTTACGTGGAGTGGTCGCGTATCTGTCTCGACCCGGGGCGGCTGCAGCGACAAACGCTGCCGCACGTCCTTCAGTGGTTGCCGTGGGCAACGCGTCACGCACTGCTCGCTGAGGTGCGCGGGGCTGGTGTGGCACAGACTGCATCTGCACCTTCTGGCAAGGTGGGGAATGCAGGTTCCAGATCTGACAGAGCGGTGGTGGAAGTGGCGGCACCCCAGCACACCGAGACGCCACGTGCTGCTGCTGGTGGTGATAGCGAGGGTGCGAGATCAGAAACTGCGCTGATTTTTCTGTCCTTCGTGCTCGCTCCAGCTGTGAGTCTCGACGAAGAAAACACATTGGCTGTGCAAAGCAGCGCGTTGCATCGACTGGAAGTCACCGTCGCGCTTCTCTTGCGCTGCGCCTCTCAACTTAACAGATCAACCGTCCCTGCAGCATATAAAGGGGTCAACGATGCATCTGTGTGGGCAGATGTGCTGACCGGAACCGCTGCTGCCTCGTTGCGCCTGTGGGTTCGTTTCTATTGCCTCTTTTTTCTGGAGCAGCTGTACACTGAGCGCTGTCGTGTTGCTGTACTTCACGCTACAGCTGCACATCCCTGTCCGTCACGTTCGTTGCCCTCACAGACACCGGCAGCAACAGCAGCAGCAGCAGCAGCGGCGGCCAAAGTGCGCGAGCCACCACGCAACAGCAACAGCGAGGTAGCATTTCTTCGCTCGCATCCTCTCTTCCGTCGCGGCCACCTTCTGCACGTCTTCGCGCTGAAGGTGCAGGATGCTGTGCGACGCTGCTGCTGCGGTCTTGAATCAGGTAGTGATGTGAGTGCGGCAGTAAAAGAGGTTTCCTGCGTCTTACCTGCTCGTCGCGGTGCAGCGTATAAAGGAGGGCTGCAGCAGCGATGGCAGGCACGAAGCACCGGCGAGCAGAGGCAGCAGCGACGCTCACCGGCGAAGCACGCGAGTTGCGGCGTACCTCGTCGACAAGCAGCACAGCTGCGGCGGCGGCGGCAGCGATCCTCGAGCTCGGAGTCGACTATTTCTTCACCATCAAAGCCCTCTGATGCATCGTCGTTATCAAGCGCGGAGAGCGAGGACGAGGGGAGGAGGAGGAGGCTGCGGCTGCCAAAGGAAGCGCGACAGCCGCGAAACACAGCGCAGCAGAGGAAGACGGCGACATTCCCTTGGCTGCCTTGGCGTGCCAACGGACCCAATCGCGTTAGAAAAGCTCGTGGGCGTGACTGAGTGTGTGAGTAAAACCTCGTTCTTCAATATTTCCCTCTTTATTTCCTTTCTCAATTTGTTGTTTGCCGCCATCAATACTTCAACGAGTCACCGTGAGGTTTTGATCAGGGCAGCGCGGCTGATACGTTTTTTATTTATTTTTCTGCTACGTCAGCTTTTGTTTACCTCTCTTTTACTGCTGCTACTAAGGTGACGCCTTTCCACTGCTCTTTCAAAACAAACAATTGCTTTACCATATCCTGAAAGAAACTTTACACGCCCGCGCAACAGCCGATACGAATGGAGGGCGTGAGATCGGCACGTGTGCTGTTGCTTGAGGGATTGAAAAAAATAGTAAGGATGCCCGATGTGTAGCAGGGGCTGCTTTTCCCTGCCTCTCTTCCTGCCCTCGATGGTGAAGAGGCATTCCACTCTCTCTCTGTCTTTCTTCCCTTTCGGTACAATTGGAAAAAAGAGCATTCTTGTAAATCACATTAACTGAAAACAACAAAAAAAAGTCAAATTCGTTCTCTTCATCTTAAGCGGACGTTCAGAGTAGGGAGGTAAAGCTCGCTCGTTTACTGCTCAGCATCCACCTCACTTGCGTCCGCACGCGTTTGCACAACTCACACGTCTCTGCTTCCCTTCTTTCATGTAGAACACCTTTCACGCGCACACTTGCTGCTGCCGCCCTACTTGAACTCTTTATTGTTTTTATCTCGTTTCTCCTCTTTATCTCACCACTTAGCAACTCGTCATGTTCAAGGAAGATATCGAGGCCGTGGTGGAGCACATCACCTACACGAAGGGCGTGCTGGGCGTTGTTGTGTGTACCGCCGAGGGCGAACCAATACGCGACAGCTTTCAGAATTTAGACCGCTCCCTCGCGCAGTCGTACGCAGCCATGGCAGCCGATCTTGCCCGTCAAGCAGCATGCCTCTTCGCACCACTGAAGCTGCGTCCGGCAGCACCGGCAGCCGACACGGCGAAGGGCTCGTCGCGCAAGAAGTCGGTCGCGACACCACCCCCGCCGCCTATCAGCGAGAGCAGTGTGGAGCTGATTCGGGTGCGCACCGTGTTGCACGAGATTGTGGTGCGCTGCAGCGACACGTTTTTGATCGTTGTGGTGCAGGAGCCCGTGAATTGAGAAAGCTTCGTTGTGAAGGGGGCTGCGCGTGTCTGCACTGGAATACTTTACAGGCTCTGCTGAGGTAGCTTTCGTCAGTCCTTCTCGGGCTGCTTATCCCCTCATTGTTACAAAACGGATGTTCTCGACCGCCATTTGTTGTTAGAGTGATGCGAAAGAAGAAAAAACAAACAACAACAGCTCCAGTTCTGTTTCACTTCCTCTTCTGTTACATTGTTGTCTCTTATTTTCTCCCTTGATGTGCACTCGACCGAGTCTACGCCACTCGCAAAAATAAAAAAATAAATTTCAAAATTTTTTTTTTTTTTTTTTTTTTTTTTTTTTTTTTTTTTTTTTTTTTTTTTTTTTTTTTTTTTTTTTTTTTTTTTTTTTTTTTTTTTTTTTTTTTTTTTTGGTTTTGTTTTTTTGTTTACCCCCCCCCCCCCTCCTTTCGTGCTGTTTTAATAAAAAGGTAGGTAAAATGTTTTAAAAAAAAGGGGGTTTTTTTTTTTTTTTTTTTTTTTTTTTTTTTTTTTTTTTTTTTTTTTTTTTTTTTTTTTTTTTTTTTTTTTTTTTTTTTTTTTTTTTTTTTTTTTTTTTTTTTTTTTTTTTTTTTTTTTTTTTTTTTTTTTTTCTTTTTTTTTTTTTTTTTTTTTTTTTTTTTCCCCTTTTCCTTTGGGCCCTCTTTAAAAGGGGGGGTTTCCCCTTTTCCCCCCCACCGCGGGGCGCGCCTTGACGCCTTCGTGACTGGTGTGCAACTGCCACATGCGTGCATCGCGCATTGCGGTAGCGCCGGCGAGGGCGGCGAAGACGTACGCTCTCGACTTGGAGTTTGTGAAGCACAACAGAAGCGTCTACGCTCGCTCCGCCGTCTTTGTCCCCTTCCGCCGCCACCCCACACCATCTAACGTTGTGACGGAGGTGGACGCAACAAACACTGGTGCAACGAAGAGAAATCTTGATGCGTCGTCGCTGCCGCAGCTGACGGAGCTGTTAGAGCGGCCCGTCGTGCTGGAGCTGCGGCCACAGGTTGTCATGCAGCTCGCCTCCGCGCTTCCCTGCGGCCATCTTTTGCGCGAGATGATCAACGAGCGCTTTGCGCCGACGCCAGCCTTAAATGCGGTACTGCAGAGCTTCGCGGCGGAGTCGGCGGACGCCTTGAAGTCCTTCCAAGATCTGCAGAGGACGCTGCGCGTGGAGCAGAAAGAAGCGGCCAAGCAGGCGGCAAAGGAGACTTGCTCTGCTGCACCTTCAACAAACGATTTTGCAGATCGCCTGCCAAGTACTACGGAAGAAGACGAAGGAGATGAGGCGGAGGTAGCAGCAGCAGCAGCAGCAGTGTGGACGAGGCCACGACCAACACGACACACGTGGCTGCACGAGCGCCGCAGTCGGCGAGCCCTTCTGCGTCGGCCGAGACGCTGGTCCGCCGTGCTCTGCAAATGCGCTACGGCATTGCGCACAACTTCCGCGGTCTCGACCCGTACTCCATACCCAACGTGTCACGCTTCAACAAGGAGGCGCTGGAGCTGCTGCACGCTGCGCCGGTGGACTCACGCGATTTTTGCAAGGCGGCGAAGCAGCTTGCGACACTGCTGCGTCTTGAGCGGGGTAAAGGCGGCTACAAGTCGCTTGCTTCTTGCGTGCGAAATTACCCGGCCTTCATTCAGCGCGTGCTGCGCACCGTCTTTGAGAGCCCGACGGCGTGGTCGGCGTGGCTGAGTGAGTGCAGTGCGCGCGCCGAGGCGGACCTGCAACGGGTGCGCGACGCACACTGCGCCGGCACCTACGCCCGTCCTTTCTCTCCTCGGGGTTCCTCTGAGAGTGTCGGCGTGGATTTCTGCGAGTGCGAGTCGCTCGAGGAGTTGGCAACGCGCATGAGTGCGGTGTGGGGCCACCTTGTCCGACGCGACGCAGCAACAACACGGGAGGGTGAGGATGAGGAGCCTTTCTTCTCAAAGCTGCCCACAGCAAAGATTTTCGTTTACGGAACGGGGGACGCCGCCGTGATTCGCAGCACGCTCGAGCTGCAGCGCTACGTTGCATCAACGACACCGCGTGTGCCGACTGCTGTGGCTGCTGACGGTGCGCCGGGTCGCTTTCTGCGGAAAAGGACTACAACGCCAGCTTCTACTATTTCCGCATCTCTCGATGTCGACAGCGAGAGGAGCATTTCGAGCACGCCTGTCAGCAGCAGTGCTGCCACCATGTCCCCCTACGAGGCACGTGCCATCGACGTGACGGCGCACTCTCTCTTCGTCGCCTCTGGCTTCTCCACGTCGGTGAAGAAGACGCCGAATCTTTCCGTGGCGTTGGAGAAGGCGGCGGGCAGAGACGCGACAGCGGCGGCGGTCTTGGCGTTACACCACCCGCACGATCCGCTGTGGGACGCACAGGCGCTCGCATGCATCTGCACTTCGGCCGGGATTGTGCGGTGAGGCGTCTTTCTGTTGTTGTTGTCTGTTTGTTTGCGTTGACTCTCCTCAACTTTCTCCTCCACTGTGTTCACAAATAGTCTTTCGTGTTTTAGACTAGGTGCGACTTTAAAGGGCTGCATGCACCTTTGAGTGCGGCAGCGATGCGAAGAGGGAGAGAGTGTGTGTGTGTGGTCGACGGCTGTCACAAAGGCTCTGCTGTCAGTCACTACGTGTCTTCCATGAACGATGTGCTGTGCGCGTCTTTCTATCCCACTTTTCACTCCTATCTTTTCCCTATAAAACCTCTACGCCACGCCTTTGCGCCACAATTACTCGCTGCTGGGAAGTACAACGAAGCTGCACTTCGGTGAGCAAAAGCAGTTTTTTTTCCTTTCGATGTCGCTTTGGGTGTCGGCAGAAATACACACGCACATACACATTTTGAAACGTACTTTCCACACTCTTTCACTTCCCGAGAAAGCAAAAACAACAACCGGAGCAATGCCTGGCGTACTGTCTGTGACGCGCGTCCTTGCGGCGAAGCACGGCCGCCGTCACGTGCCGCGCAGCCTGCAGGGACTCTCCACCCCCGCCGTGCACCGCGGCTGGGGCAACATGAAAGATCTCACAGCAAAAGGAAAAAGAGGAGCTGCTGCACGGGTCATGGAGAGAAGCGAAGCCGATCGCGCTGGTGCCGGACAAGTCCGACCGCGACCACGGCGGCTTTACCTCACCGGTGACCTTTTCCACCGAAGAGGCAGCGAACGCGTTTCTCGCAGAGGAGGGCGCCGATGACGCTGCGGAGCGCACGGAGTCGACGCTGGCGCTGGCCCGTCGTTTCTTCGTGGAGCTGGCCAACGCAGCAGACGAGGAGATTGATGCGGCGCAGATGCCACCGGCACCGCAATCAGACGAGATGCGAAGGCGCGAGATGCAAGACGTGCAGCGGCAGTTCTTCGCGGACTTCTACATCGAGCAGGGTGTGAGCGACCCGGCGGAGCGGTACGCGTTCGTCGATGCGTTGCTGCGTCCCTCGCAGGCGCTCTTCTTGGTAAACACGACGTTGCCTCTCGTGCGGCTGACGGTGCGCGATCAGCTCGAGTCGCATCAGAGCGTTGCGGCCACGTCGAGTACACAGGGACTGGAAAAGGAAAAGGCAGGGACGGAAACGTGTTGTCCTTTACGTCGGGTACGGCTCAGCCAGTCTTTGCCCCCACGGACCTCGACCCTTGCCTCTATGTGGTGCCGCTCGTACCCACGCAGTCCATCGGCGCTCCCCTCCACCTTCCTTACACCGCAGCCACGTCCCTGGTCGGCCCACCAGACAGCGCAGCAGAGGCGAGTTTGCTGGATGTTCCTGCGGTGTCAGAGGAACTCACAGAAGCCACCGACGCGGCCGACATGTTAAGCGCTATGTTGCAGGACGATGCGGACATCAGCGGCGCAGTAGAGAGCGCAGCCAGCAAATCAGAAGCCTCAAGCAGCGCTGCGCACCTCACCGCAGAACAGGAGGCACCGTCTTCGGTCTCGTACCAGCCACCCAGCCTCGCCCACACCTACTGGCTGCAGCGGCAGGTGGCGAGCAACGCGCTGCTGAACGTTGACCTCTTATCTCACGCCATCGCGCTGCTCAGCGTGCGTCTTGCCGCTGCTGCTGCCGCCGGTACTGCGACAGCTGCTGCGTCGGAGAGTGAATATGAGGTGCTTCTTTACCAGGCAGATACCACGGTGAGCACCGAAGCGCGGCGCACCGCATCGAGCACCTATCATGCCGAGATTGCGCAGTACCTGTATCGGTCTATTCAGGACGAAGAGGAAGCCAGTGCTTTGCGCCGCATCGTGCTGGCTGTGGAGGACGCCACGTTTGCACCACCAGGTCGACTTAGCAAACAAGAGAGGCAGCCTTCACTGACCCAGCCCCTCCTCCTCGACAGCTCTGATGTGCCGGTGACGGACCGGTACCCCAACACCGTGTACGTAACACCAACCGTTTATCACCAACCCGCGCCGCAGCAGAAGCAACGACGGAGAAAGGCGGAGGCGCGTGCAGCTGCCCGCTCACCCCTGCGCGGCCGTGTGGTGGTCTGTGTGCCCACGAACTCGCAGGACGGCGTGCGGCCGCGTGGGTGGCTGGCGGGTGGCGATGCAGCCGACGATGGTGACGGAAAGGAGAACGAAACGCCGGCTCCTGTGCACCTCTCCACGGTAGCCTCGCCTAACAACTTTGTGGAACGCTGTCAGGCCGCCAATGCAAATTTCACACGGCTGCAGCGGTGCCTCTTCAACGCGATTCGCGCAGTTGATGTGCGCGGCGGTGATTCTTCTATAGCACGAAGCGCAGATACGGAGGAAGACTCTCCTTGTGTTGAAGGGGTTGGCTACGTGCTTTACACGACGCAGAGCATGAACGTGATTGAGAACGAGGCTGTCGTGTGTGCGGTGCTACATCACTTAGCGTCAGTGCAAGACCCTCAATCCCAGGTGGAGAACATAACCTGTGCGCCTGTTCCCTTCGCAGAGTTGCAGCGTTCTCTCGCTGCTACTGACGCTGCGGCTGCGGAGAGCCTCCGATTGGTGCTGCAGCAGCGTGGCCGTCGCGGCTTCTCGACGTGGGTGGCCATCGAAGGCGGGGAAACGGCGCAGGAGCCGCAGCAGTACGCACCGGAGTTGCGCGAGGCCGTTGCGCAGGCCAGCTGGCGTACCGACCCTCTGCGCGAGGGCAGCGACGGGGGCTACTTGATTTGTCTGCGGGTCGCTGCCGAAAAGTCGCAGAAAGCGTTGGAGGGCGACAACGACACCTGTGTAGAGCGTGCAGCGACGGTTGCGCCACCGCGCAGTGCACCACCGCCGGCCACGGAGGTGTGCTGGTGGACGCACCCGCGCGGTGGCGTCTGCTCCGCCGTGTCCCCTGCTGTCCTCCACTTTCTTCAGCAAGCATTCCCCACCGCCTCTACGTCCTTCCCATCCGCGGCAAACGAGTCACCGCTATCACAGCCCGCATCCCCGCAGCACCGGCAGCTGCGCTGTACCGTGCTACACGCTGGTGTGCCGGTAGGTTTCACTGGCAGCGGTCTGTTCATCCCTCGAGTGCCAAAACGGAGGCGGGTGTGCTGCCGGACGCACTGACGATCAGCAGCGCCACGTCACACGCAAACGTGTTGGCAGCGCTCAGGTCAGTTCTCCCGGTCTTGCGTCTCTCCGCCTTGGCCATGATCGACGTGCTACGGCTAAGAAGTGTTCACGCACACGATCTCCGCGCTCAGCTGCGCCGCCTGGAGAGACAGCTGCCATCCACCCAGCCAGGCGGTGAACGCAGCGTCCCCACTGCCGTTGATCATTGCGTCGTGGAGCGCGAAACACGCGCCTTTCTCGCTGCGGTGGAAACCGTCGTGCAGAGCCGCGAGCATGCGAGAAGCAGCACGACACGCATTGCGTCACTGGCGCAGCGCAGCTTCAGTGTTGTGGTGGAGGTAATTCCAGAGTCCTTTGCACCGCGAGCTCTTTCGGAAAGCGATGAGGCGCCTAGCAGTGTGCTTCACCCTGCCGTTGCTGCTGAACTGCGTGCTGCTGGCGTGGTGGCTCAGGTGGACTACACACCGCTTTCCCCTCGTGCTGCGAACGGCGCGGCAGACTCTCCGTCGTACGACTTCACGCTGCGGCTGGACGTGCCTGCGAACATGCCAGAGCGGGCGAAGCATGTCGCCGCGATGGGGGAGTGGCGTGTCGCTTTGCGAGATGCCCTCTTCTTACGTCTACCGCCGCACCAGCGCCGTTGATTCTTTCCCTGCGCGTGCCGTGCCGCGGCTGTGGAGCACGGGGCCGGCTGCGGCTGCAGGTGCCGAAGGCATCGTTGAGCAGACCGTGCGCCTCCCGCGCGGAGATGAAGATGGGCTGGAGCTTGCCGAGGATGAATATGAGGCTGCCGTCGACATGCCTCAGCGCTTTCACGCGCGGGAGAGAGGAGCAGGTCAGACAAGCGCGCCGCCTGTGGACCTCTTCGCAGCGGAGGGCCTTCGCATGCCATCGAGACCGGAGAGCGAGGCGGAGAACTGGTTGGAGGACACCAACTACCGCGAGTGGCGGCGTCGACGGTCGCAGAGATGAAGGACGATTGACAGGAGAAAGCAAAGAAAAAAAAAGGAAATGAAACAAAGAGAAGGACGGTCATGCTTCGGCGATTCCTTTCTTCATGACAAGTCTTCACACACACACACATGCTAACCTGTGGCAACACTGGGAGCATTCCTAAACCACACACAGCGTAAGGTAAAAAAAGGCAAAAAGAAAAAGGACATGTGTGTTCCACGCATAGAGGCAACAACAACAAAAACGATCTTGCAAGGTGGATACGGCGCGTTTAACAGGCTCGATGCGCACAGGAAGCGGAAAGGAAAAAATATATTATTTCAGGCTTGGAGCGCGATACGTGACGGGGCTTCGTGCTTCTAAAGTTTCACGACACACAGTAGCAGAAAGGCCAACTAGTTTCTGTTTTCTCTTGTCCAAACAGCTGGCTGGAGGCGTCACCACGGTGAATAGGTGCTGGTGCAGTCGACTGTGTGAACCGTACCACCTCACTGGCCCATCTTCTCTCTTTTTCCTCCTCTTCTCCCTTTGCAATAGTGCACGCCTCTTGCTCTTCACTGGTAGAGCGGTGGTTCTTGGCGGATCTTCCCCCATTCATTACACTCTAATTACACACACAGATACATCCACAAACAAAGAAAGGAGATGTCAGCCGACCTGGTCAGCTACCAAGTGATGGTGGGCGACTCTGCCGACCTCGGCTACGCTGGGACGCTGCTCAGCGGCTTCCAGTTTTTCTTTCTCTGCTTGATTGTCGCTGCAGCCTACTATATCGCTCTCTTCGTCTGCGCACAGGCGGTGGGGGAGTCGACGGCCTCGCTGGGGGCTCCCATCGCGGCCCTCTCAAGCCTGGTCTCCGACGTCGGCCACACGATTATGCAGAACATCAACCGCCGTCGTAACAACACGCAAGCGGGGGCGGTCTCTTACGAAGAAGTGAACGACGAAGACGACCTCTTCCTCGGTGTGAACCAGCCCGCTGCTGGCACCCGCTCGTGATCGGGTTTGTGTGTGTTCCATGCGGCTGGAAGGCAAAAAGGATCCTCTGCTGTTTTTGCCTTTTCTGTTTTTTCCCCTCACTTTTCCTTTGGCTTGAGCTTTGCTTTTTTACTTTTTTCTTTTTGGTGCCGTAGTGAAGATGGAGAGTGCTCCGACTCTCTTTCCCTTCACCCACTTTGAGAAAGAAAGGGAGGCTATTGATGGCTCTAAGTGCCTCTTTCTTTTCTTTCTCTCTGTTTACGTGCTTTTATTCTGCAATTGCATCGAAACAAAAATGTTTGCTGATCTCGCTGTACTTTTGCCGTCTGGCATTTGGCTTTCCGGTTGCTCTCTACCTTTCAACAACATCATCTTTTTTCTAAAAAAAAAAAAAGGATTGAAGCACAGTGCTACTCCAAGGCCGATGGACGTAGGAGTACACCGCACGCGTGAGTTGATGTATGTGCGCGTTGACAAGTGCACCTGAAAAAGGTGCTTGTGCATAAAGCGAAGTTAGTTACCTGCGACGCACAGCTACGTCCTTCCATGTCAAAGGAGGAGGTGCTGAACGTAAACTTGCGCGTTTTATCCGCCCCGCTTTATTGTAATTTCCTTCCCTTTTTTTTTTTTTTTTTTTTTTTTTTTTTTTTTTTTTTTTTTTTTTTTTTTTTTTTTTTTTTTTTTTTTTTTTTTTTTTCTCTTTTTTTTCCAAAAATAAAACCCAACGCCGACATATGTGCAAACCATTCGAAGAATTTTTTTTTTTTTTTTTTTTTTTTTTTTTTCTTTTTTCTTTTTTTTTTTTTTTTTTTTTTTTTTTTTTTTTTTTTTTTTTTTTTTTTTTTTTTTTTTCTTAAAAAGATTCCCTTAAAGAGAGACTGGCGAAGCTCGGAGACAAGCAGAGGAGAGCGCGATGCTGCGCAAGATCGCCTCACGCGAGGACGAGCTGCTGCGTTGCTTGGTCTGCTACGCGATGCAGCGAGGCCGCCTTGGTAGTGAGCAGAAGCAGCCGCAATTTCTGACAGCGCAACCACGAAAATGAGTGCGCTGCGGAAAGTAGAGGAGAGGCTGCTTGACGTCATGGATAGCTATCGTGAGGCCAACCCCATAAAGAACCTAAAGAGATGATGCTTGTCCAGAACCATAACGAAGTAGAGCACAGAGACAACGCTGCATCGAGGTCGCCGGTGAAGCCACTGTGCGGCAATTCTGGAAAGAGCAAAGGCGCCGTAAACGAGGCCGACTCTGGGGCTACAACATGCGAGGTGGAGCTGCTGCGCGAGATGACCGCGGAGGCGAACAGTGCGATTGACGCGATGCTGCTCGAGTACGGCGCTGCGGTGTTTACGTAGGCGAGCCGCTGCATCCTTGTTTCTTCTTATTTTAGCTTATAATATCGGCACCGAGTTCCGGCTGCCAACCGTGTGTTCACGGACTGCTGATCAAAATTCTGTAGAACTACGCACTAAAAAAAAATATACGTTTGCAAGTGCGGCGGTGAAGATGAAGCTATCGACTCGTGCGAAGCACTTTATAATAATAACAATAAAAGAAACGCATTTCCTTTTCACTAGTGCTGCCGACCGTCTCACGGGTGGGGTTTTTCTGCCAAGCTCAACAACACTTTTGTTCCCTCTTTGTTTTGTTTCACTGCTCATGTCTCCTCTTTCTTTTTTCCTACTCTGCTCTCTCTGCTGCCTCTCTCTCTCTCTCTGAAACACACAAACGTACACAATTGCACAATGCGCAGTAATATCTATATCTATTTTACGTCGTACAAGACGCTCCCACCTTTCAGCTAGTCCAGCAGCGAAGCAATCGGCGCAGCCCCTGCACCCATTTCTTAGCCCCACTTTAACTCTTTTTTTTCTTTACAGGAAATAATGGCTCCTCCGAAGGCGTCTCTGCCGGCCCGGCTCTTTGCCGGCGACTTCATGGGCATCAACTGGAACCGCGTGAGCTGGATGGCGCCGTACAACAACTTCTACCCCATCACGATGTGCGGTGGCTGGGGTGGTCGCCTGTGGTCGTCCTTCATCCAGTACGGTCGTTTCGACAACCGTGCTGCCCTCCTCCCGGTGCGCAACCTTGTCCTCTTCATCCCGTCCGCCCTGTGCGCGCTGATGATGCTCGGCAACATGGACTGGTACCAGTCGATGCAGTGCGCCTTCTACCTGCCGGGCATTGCGATGCCGCAGTGGGCACAGGATAAGTACGCCAAGGAGATGGATTGGTACAGCTGGAACAAGCCGGGTGCGATGGCGAAGCACCACTACTCCGGCACCGTGTCCATCCCCGGCTCGGAGAAGTTCATCACGGAGATGTAAGCGGCGGGGAGAACGTGAAGATACACAAAGGGAGAGGAGACGGAAAGCTCTTTTTTCCCGTCCTTTTTCCTACCCTCGTTGGTGTGTTTTTAGCCTCTTATCTCTTACATAACAAAAAAGAAAAGAAAAAAGACACAGGGACGCATCGCGTCTTCATGCTTCACTTACACGTAAACACCCACATCGACACAGAAGACTTATTCTTCTGCATGATGAGTGTGACAACGGCTTTATGTTTTTCTTTTCTTTCCCTTCTACATTACAAATGGTTTAGGTAGTAGCAGGCCCTTGTGCAGCAGAGGAGGGCTGTTTTTTTTTTTTCCTTTTTTCATGTCTTTTACTGAGGCATGTGACCGTTGGTGGCGCGTTGTTTCAGACTGAGAAAAGAGAAACACGCGGGAGTTGATCTAGTAGTAGAGGAACTGCAAACTAAGTTAAAAAAAAAAAATGAAAAAGAGGGAGATGCGCTTTACGTCAAGGCAGCTTCCCCTCGGTGTGGCCCTCATTGAGGAGTAGGCAAGAGACACACGAAGGAGAGCCGCATGCCAAATCTGTGAGAGCCTGTGAAAAGCACTCTAATTTTTGTTACAGGTGCTGGCGGCGTCGGTAAGAAAAGTAGCGAGGTTCATCAGTACAGCGGCAGGACTCAAGAGGCTCGAAAGAATGACGATAGGAGAACTCTGTTTCGGCGAGCCGTCTTATTCGCCTGTCTGAGAAAGAACGCTGCGATAGTGACGCACCTCTTTTTTCTTCACTAGTGCCGTTCACTTTATCTCGAGCGCGTGCGTGTAGTAGCCCCGCTTTAGCGCATACTTCCTGAATTTCTCAATCTTTTCCCTCTTGCCTCTAGCCTCTTAGCGTAGCCTCTCACGAGAGCGCTTCATTGCGTTAAATACACGACTGTGGCACGCGTGTTGCCTAGTCCGCACCGTGCTCAAATCGCAGAGACCCACTCACACGTAAATATCGACTGAGAAAAAATAAAAAACTAGGTTATGTCGTCGCTGGAGGAGCGTATCGACGCCCTCGCTCGCGAGTTGGCGGAGGAGATTCGGGTGATGGAGGCACAGCTGGCGAAGAGCGCAGCCGCACGACGCGCCACCGCAGCGGCACTGCCTGTTTTTAACGGGAAGGCATCACACACAGCGACCGAGGACGCGTCTGCACCACAACCACTAAATAAGCCATCATTTCCGGTAGACACCCCAGCATTATCATCCCCCTCTTCACCTTCCTGTGGCTGCAGGCACTGAAAGGATTTCCGCTACACTGTCTACTTCTCCCTCCCCCACGGCTCATGACGCTGCCGTTCCGCTCTCGAGCTCTGTGGCTCCTGTCACCAGCACCCACAAGGAGGGCACCCTCCTGCACCTGGTGCGGACGGGTGGGCTTTTTGGCGCCGGAGGAAGCCACGTCTTCGTGCCGCACTACGTTGTGGTTTCCGGGAGTAGCGGCATCTCCTGGTACAGCAGCCACGCAGAGTATCAGCACCAGCCCCAGCGTCCTTTAGGCCACGCCGCCTTCTGGATTGAAACCTACAACAGCCGCGGCAGTCGATTCAAGAAGGCGGCGGTGTGCTGGCCCCTCATCCTCCCCGAAGACTGCCCAGCCGCCACCGACCCCAGCAAGACGTACTTCGCGGTGGACTACTACACTTCGGGTGGTGGACGGGAGCAGCTGGTGCTGGCTGCGGGTAGTTCCGAGGAGCGCGATGCGTGGGTGCAGCTGCTGACAAAATACATTGACCTCTACTTGGCTCCACGAGCAGAGTCAGAGGAGCTGCAGCACATCACACGCGGAGCTGCCGTACCGATGCATCGATCAGGCGTCATCGAGGGCGAGGCCCCTGGAGGCACCATTCTGTAAGAAGGGAGGGGTCGAAGAGAGTGATTCACGAGCCGCGAAAATAAGAAGAAAGGTTCGTGTGCGTACATCCCTCGTGTTTACTGTCGAGGCTTTCTTTTAACTTCCTGTATTTTCTTGGGAAGGCGTGGACAGTCTTGAACCTGCTAATCAGTCGTTTTTTGTTTTCTTTTACTGGTATCCCAGACAAGCAACGAGTATAGATATATTCAAAGCCAAATGAGAAACAGGTCGTGAACGAGAGGAGGACATGCCAAAGTGCTGTTGTTGCTTTTTTTTCTACACTTTTTATTAGTTTTCTGCTCCGCGCCTTTCTCTCTATGAGTACGCTAATAAGTTGACGGAGTGGTAGCATAAACTCACACCCACACATTCACCAAAACCACCGATACATTGCACATACCATAGAGCACGCACAGGTCCGCGCCATGTCATTCCTGCCTGTGCTGCATCTGAAGGCGACGGACCTTCACAACATGACGGTCAGCAACGATCCATGCGAGACGACCGTAACGCTTTATACTTTTCTGCGTTCCACCCCGACCCCCGCTGAGCGGGACGCCGCCTTTCACGCGTTTCTTGACGCGCTGCACACCGCACCCTCCTCCGGCCGCGGAGCTCTCACGCGTAAACCAAACCACCAGCTGGTGCAGCTGCTCACCTCCGTTGCCGTAGACGACGTATTTCGCAGCTCCCCTCACGTTATGCCGCCGCTGGCGCGCCACTCGGATCAGTGGGTGCGTCGACTGGGCTACAGTGTTGACGTGTCGTCTTCTCCTTCCGCTCCCGCGTCGTCGTCGCCGTTGCCGACCAGTTCCGCTGCATCGCCGCCACGTCAGCAAAAGCACGAGGAGGAGGTGGTGCGTGCGGCTGAGACGCGCCACTACCGCGACCCGTACAGCGATTATGAGGATCACTACGCACGGCAGCGCGAGCCTAGAGGCGAGGCGGCCCCACACTCTTTCAACGGAGATGAGGAAGACCATAGAAGTACAGCGAGGCCGCTTGGCGGAGAACAGGGGGAGGAGCCTCTGCAGTACAGTGGCAGCACACAACCGCCGGAGGATGCCAGGGAAGTCTCAACCCTCCAAGAACAACAGCAACATCAGAAGAACTCAATATCGCTCGTATCTTTCTGCCGAGGTGTCCGCGTTAACGAATGCGGACAGCGGTGACCTCCAAGATGATGATGATGATGACAATAGAAGCGGCAAGAATAGTGGTGACTTCAGCAGCCTCGATGGGACGCCACGTCAGCGCGTTGAGTCTGCTGGGCTTACCACCACCACCAGCGGCGGCCTCCATCCTGTTCTGGAGCTCATCACGCGACAGGTCGAACAAGCAGTAGCGAATCCGTCTGGTGGCACGATGTCGTCGCAAAGGTCCTCGTCCCGCCTTCCCCGTCTTCCTCTCTTGATCAACTGATTAAGGGAAAAATACTCGCCTTGACATCGCGTTTAGACGACGTGGCAGAAGAGGTGAGCGACGATATGCACACCAGAGAGGCCGAGGAGCAGGCGTGGACACCCGCGTACAGCCGACTCAAGACAACCATGTCGTTTGTGGAGGGCTTGCAGGCACGACTCGGCAGCGCCATCTCGCTCTATCAGCTGCAGCGCTACGAGCGGGAGACGCTGCAGCAGGCGCGTGTTGCGGTGCAGATGGAAGCGCTGAGTTTGCAACTGATCCTGCGTGATGTGCGGGTGCGACTGGAGGATGCCGAAGAGGCGCCTGGGGGACTATCGGCGGAGGAGAGGGAGTTGGTGGCGGCAGTGCGAGAGGTGCTCCGCGCACCGGAGAACTCGGACGGTGAGGCGGAGTAGACTACTGGCTGTTGGGTTTGCTTCCTGCATAGAACACATACACTAAAAAAGGGGGAGGTTTGAGCTACTGCTTTCTACCAAATACAAATAATGCGAACAGCAGCAAACGGGGGAAAAAAAATATAATAAAAATAATATGATTGCTTCCACGAGATTGGAGTCCGGTGAAATGCATCTATTGTTCACAACGCCAACCAGCAGTGAAGCAGGCTCCTTTTATCTTGTGTGTTTATTAAGGCATGTTCGATGGCGCTCTTCGTTCTCACCAATTGCATTATCTTTCTTAGAGAACATACAATCTGTGCGCTAGGTCTTCCCTGTCGTGACTGATTTCGCCTTTCTTCCACATCGCATTTCTCTTTGCTCTTTCTCTCTCTCTCTCTTTTGCTGTGTGGCGCACACGCCCTCGCTTCTACGCTGCTGCTTATCGTGAATAGTTTGGTGCGCTCGTTGCAGCGTCTACTTTCTTCATAGAAAAAGCACGCTATTCTTCCTTTCGAGCAACGAAGAGCGTGCATTGCCGCTCAAGCATGACGGGCTACTACAAAGGGACAGGCGCACCTGCGCCGGCTTTATCGCGCACCAGATGCTGCAGCCGAGGTGATCGCCACGTGCGACAAGGCCTACGTCCCCTACCTTACCTACACCTGTGGCACGCACACAGCACACGTTAGGAATGACGAGGATGATGTTGATGCACCACCACGTGTTGCGCTGCCGTTCCCCGCCATCGACGTGGCGTGGTGTTCCTTCAAGCAGGGGCAGTCCAACGCTTCCTTTGTCACTGCCTGCCGCGATCAACCCCTCCAGCTGTGGGATGTCGAGGACGCCGCACTGCGTGCCTCCTACATGGCCAAGAATGACAGCGACTACCACGTTCACGCGCACGCGGTGTGCTGGTTTCGCCACGCGGCCCACTCGCACTGGATTGCCGGCGGCTACGGCGGCTTCGAGGACGCCACGCAGGTGCGTGTCTTCGACGTGGTGGCGGAGGGCGAGGCGCCGGTTTGGACCTACGGTGCGCAGCGCAGTCACGGGTTGGTGTCGACGCTGCTGGACTGCGCGTGGAGCGGCACGGCGCCTCTGCTTGCCGTTGGCTTTCACAACGTTGCTGCTGTGCACATGGTGGATTGCCGCCATCGCCGCCCCGCCGCGGAGCTGCACGGGCTGCAGCAGGGCGTGCAGACGCTGCGTGTTGCCGCAGAGGACCCTTTCTGCGTCTACGGCGGTGGCAGCCAGGGGGACAGCCGCATCGCCTGCTGGGACCTCCGGCGTCCACGCACGCCGCTCTTTACGATTGACCGCGACGTGCGCACGAGCCAGATTTTTGAGTTCGACGTGCTGCCGACTAGTGCAGCAGCAGCAAGTACTGCAGGGTCACCCGTGCGTCGTCTCGTCACATCCTCGTCGGCGGATGGGGTGGTGGTGCACACGTGGCGCGCCGGAGAAACTCCCTCTGATGAGAACGCTACCGTCTTCGGTGCTTCTGCCGGCCCCACGAGTGGGCTGAGTGTAATAGATGCCAACACGGTGCTTGTGACGACGGGCAGCCGCGATTACTCGCATCGTCGCCACAACGTGCGCAGCGGAAGTGAGATTGGGCTGCGAGCGGTATCGAGGGGAGCGGAGAGGGTAGAGCGGCTGGAGGAGGAGGAGCCGCCGGTGTACCCGCAGCACAAGCGTGCACGATCGCCCATGTCCGACGACGAGGATGGAGAGAAAAGAGGGAGGCAGGCAGGCGAAGCGCTTCAGTCACCATGGAGCTGAAGAGTGAGGCGACGAACATCGCTGTGATCAGTCTGAGTTAGTGGCACAGGTGTTTTGGCTTCTAAAAAAAATGTGAGTTGAGCTCCTCGCGTGTCGTCTGTTAGCGCCTGTGGCATCTCCTATGCTCCGTGTGCAGCCGTGTCTTTACCACAAGCGTCCATTCGTCGGGTAATGAAAAAAGGAAAGAAGAAGAAGATTGATGAGTTTGTGCGAAGGAGGGGATGAGTAGTCTCACTATCCGTCTTTCTTTACTTTGCGCGCTGCTTCGTCACAGATCAAAGAGAGAGCCATCGGGTAACAACAACAAAATAGAGCGAAGGCTTAACAATAAGAGTTTGAACGCGCGGCGCTAAAGGCACATGCGCTCTGTTATTACCCTTGTGTTGTCTTTACTTTCAACGACGTGTTGAACTCTGCCGCAGGCAGAGTCTTGTCCGACAGTGTTGCTCTGTCGCTTTCCTTAAAGCTCTGCCCCCTTCTCCACCTCTTTTTTTTTTTTGTTTTCCTTTTTATTTCCCCTTATCGCTGGCATCAAGGAAAATATTGTAGAGCAACAGGTCCGACGCCTGTTCGTTTTCCTCGACGTCTTGTGTATTTGTATCTTTTGCCCATTCCTGTAGCTGGTGCTTCCTCGTTTCCTGCTTACCCCGCTGCCTCACTGCGAGTAATACACACCCCCACACGTACAAACATATCGGACATTAATTTTTTTCCCCCTTCTTCTCGCCCGTGATGCGCACCACCGCTGTGAATCTTGTGGCTCCTACTGCCGCCGCCGCCGCCGCCGCCGCTGCCGGCGCGGCTCGCTGTGCGGACACGCCGACCTGCCGCACCATCACGCTCAGCCGGCCCAGCTCTCTCAACTGCATGACCCTAGCCATGATGCTCGACTTACAGCGGCTGTACATCACAGAGCCCCATCCAAACCCGAATGTGCTGTATGTCCTCCGTGGTGATGGCCGCCGTAGCTTCTGCGCTGGGGGTGACATTAAAACCCTCACCGACCCCGCCGAGGTCGACAACAACGTCCTCTTCTACCGCGTCGAGTACCAGGTGGATACGCACATTGCTGCCATGCCGCAGACGCAGGTGTCGATGTGGGCCGGCCACGTCCTCGGCAGCGGCGTTGGTGTTTCCCTGCACAGCCGCTACCGCGTGGCCTGTGAGACGACCCGCTTTGCCATGCCAGAGACGCAGATCGGCGCGGCGAACGATGTGGGGACGAGCTGGGTCTTCCGGTCTCTCCCGATGAAGGGCTTGGGAGCCTACCTAGCCATCACAGGCAATGCGCTGAAGGGGGCCGACGTGTACCACGCTGGGCTGGCCACTCACTACCTCCCCGTGAGCCTCTTCGATGAGGTGGAGGCGGCGTTGGCGGCGTTGCCGGAGGGGCAGTCGGCTGGCGCCTGTCTTGACGCCTTCGCTGCCAAGGTGAGTGTGCCGCCCTGTACCCTGGCGGACCACGCGACGGTGATCGCCAACGCCTTCGGTGCCATCGACGAGCAAACACGGCTGCAGGACATCATGGAGCGCCTGCGTGCCGATGGGTCCGCTTTCGCTCTCGACACGGTGGAGCTGATGGAGCGCATCTCCCCGTTTGGGATGGCGCTCGCATTGGAGAATATGAAGCGGCAGCACACGCCGGCGTGCATGAGTTTGCTGGACTGCTTCCGTGGGGACTTCGCGGCCATTCAGTCAGGAGCTCTGGCGAGGGACTTCATGATTGGCGTGGACGCGCTGATGGTGAAGAAGGAGAAGTACCCGAAGTGGACGCACAAGTCGGTGCAGGACGTGAACCTGGAGGAGGTGCGCGCGCAGTTTGTGTGTCCTCCTGGAGTGTCCATGTTCTAGGTAGAAGAGCAAGCGCTATAGGGTCAAGGCTATTAAAAAATGCCTGCTTCTATTGTTGCCTTTGTTTTTGTTGTTATTGTTGTTAAATAAGCGTTTGTGTTTTTTTCCCATCCATTTAAGTACTTCCCCATTCCTCTTTTATCCGTCTGCCTTCCGACATCCGTGACCATTCAGGTTTTCCTGTTCGAGTGCTGAAACAACAACAACACCAAAAAAAAAAAAAAGAATGAGTTTAAAGAATAGAGTGCGGCAGTGAGTGGGGCTGCAGTGACTCGAGGAATATCACTTCGTGCTTTCTGCCGCCGATGCGCAATGTTCATCGCCAGTTTTTTCTTTATTGGCTGGTATTTCCTTGTTTCTCCTCCAAAGTCGTAGCAGGTAGTTGAGACAGCGCGTGTAGGGCACGGAAGAAGCATGTACAGAATGTAAAGTGGGGGTTACGAGCTCTTGACCATGCAACAGGCAATGGCTTCTTTACACAACTCTCTGCGTGTGTCCTTCAACGCTTTTACTCGCCTTTCTTTCTTTTTCTACTTTACTCTCGACCTGTGCATTACGTTCTGTGGCTCATCGCGAGAAAAAAAAATATATCAACTTGAGCAACTCATGCGGTGAGGCAAGGTTGTGCATTTTTGCTTTAATCCCTCAGCAACAAAACGTTTCTTTTTTCTCGTTGTTATTTATTTTTAATTTATTTTCTTCCCTCTTAACACCGCGAACGAAATTACATCATGCGGCGCTCTCTGCTGCTCTGGGGCACCTCTGTCCTGGTAAAGGACTTCCCCCACACTCGCCTCGTTACACTCAACAACCCCAAGTCGATGAACGCGCTGAACTACGACATGATCCAGGAGCTTCACGACGCCTACTTCGCGAAGGCCGCCCCCGCTGGCGTGCTGCACGTCATCAAAGGCGCTGGCCCAAAGGCGTTCTGCGCCGGCGGAGACGTGATCGGGGTGACAACGAACCAGCCTCCCGGCTGTGCCCGCAACTTCTTCTACTGGGAGTATCAGATCAACTACAAAATTTACGACATCCCCGCCGGGCAGGTGGCGCTGTGGGACGGCTACGTGCTGGGCGGCGGGGTTGGTGTCTCGATCGGCAGCAGGTACCGCGTGGCGACTGAGAAGGCGTGCTTTGCGATGCCGGAGGCCGCGATCGGGATGATTCCCGATGTCGGCGGGTCTTGGTTTCTGCCGCGGCTCCCCACGCCGGGACTGGGGCTCTTCATGGGCTTGACCGGTCACCGCGTGCGCGGTGCTGATCTCGTTCATTTGGGCTTTGCCACGCATTTTGTTGCCTCCGAGAAGCTCGCGCAGCTGGAGGAAGAGCTGTGTGCGTTGCCAGATGCGGCAGACGTGGAGAAGGTGCTGGCCAAGTACGCGGTGGCCGCAAAGTCGCTGCCGCCCTGCACGCTGACTCCATCGCTGCCCTTTCTGGGCGAATTCTTTGCGTTGACGGAGGATCAAAACTTGCCAGCCATTCTGCAGGCGTCGCGCGCCTTTGCCGATCAGAACCCTTTGGCAAAGGTGGCAGCGGACACCATTCCATCCTTCTCGCCGACGGCGATGATGCTGGCGCTCGAGGTGCTGCGTCGTGGCTCGAAGCTCAAGACACTCGCGGAGGCCTTTCAGCTCGAATACTGTGCGGCGCAGCACGTCGTAGCCGCACACGACTTCCGCGAAGGCGTGCGTGCGTTGCTGATCGACAAGGACAAGCAGCCGAAGTGGTCGCCGCCCACCTTTGAGGGGGTGACGAAGGCGTCCATCGACGCCTATTTTGAGCCGACAACGCCAGATCAGCTTGTGTGGGATCCGGTGAAGCCGCCGGCACCCTCGCAGCAGTAGCGCAGAGAAAGAGAGCGAGAGAGCGGGGGGAGAAAGACACCTTTGCAAGCAGGCATGAATTTATGATTCACTGGGGATTGCCTTGGCTCTTCATTCTGTTTTTGTTTTATTCGTTTTCCACACATTTTTTTTTTTTCCTTCTTTACACGTTTTACAAAACCTGCGGGCTGCCAGGAAACTGGGCGTACTAGCCTCGCAAACTCGCTGACTCGTAAAAGTCATGCCTCAAACAAAACAAAGAGATGAAACAAGATGATGTTCCTTCATGCGACCACTAAACTTTTCGAGATACTGCTTTGCAAGAGAAAGAGAGCTGAAAAGCCAAACAGAGTAGCTTCCCAGCATGCGTGCACTCAATGCGCAGACGCGACTTGCCGTTGAGACTCATTGCCACCCCTGTTTCCTTCTCTTATCTTTCTATCTCTCTCTTTCTCTCCTTTTGTCTTTCTAAAATACTCTTTCACCTCCGCGTTCTTTTTTTTTTTATGCGTACCTGTAGTCTGTACTAGCTCAGAGTGGTGTAGAAAGGCGACAATTCTGTTTCCAGGCAGAAGCATCGACGAAGGAACCGTTTTCTATTCGCTTACCCTCAACAGCTGCGTTTCCTGCTTGCCATTGGTCAACGTCACGCACTTCACAAGGCTGCGGTAGTGTCGTTCTTTTTTCACCCTCTCCTGTCCCTTGGCTTGGCGAGAGCTGATTCCACGAAAGCCAAAAATAAAAACCTATATCATAGTGCCCTCACCGCTACCTTAGATCTTTTTTTTTCTCAAATCTTCTTCTTCGGGTTTGTTTCGCTGTCGATCTGAGTTTTGTTTTAGTGTTGATTGAACGTGTTTTTCTTTTCTGTGTGAGTTTGGCAGCTAAGGGGCAGCGACGTACGTAAAGCCGATCGCCCCTTTCATTTTTTTTTTTCCAAGCGGTCGGCTCTGTTGAAAAAAGTAAACAAAGCAATTTTATAGGAGAGTTCTCAGGCGGTGGCTGTGTACCAACACAAAATAAGTAGTTGGTTTCTATTTGACCAATCAGAGTTGAGACCTTTATTCGCCACACTGGCTACATTCTCGTTTTAGATTTGGACCACATCACCTTTCTCTAGTTTTCTTTTTCTTCCTCCACATTACATCTTGGGTTTTCCGCCCTCTGTTTCTTGTGTGTTGCTTAATAGTTGTTCACTCACCTTTCGTTTTAATTGCGCCACTATCGTTGTCCTGTCACCTCCCGCCTCTTCCTCCGCCACTGGTTTTTTTTTTTTTTGCTGGAAGAAACGGTCTTTTTAAATATCGATCGTTGCCCGCACACGCGCGCACCAACACAAAATCAGTAGTAGTAGTACGACCGGCGTAATGAGTGCACCGTCCTCCAGCATGGCGGGTGGCTCACCCATGCTGTCCGTGCCCACGCGTGCCACCGGCGCCTACAGCTCTCCCCTCCGCCTCGACGGCCCCACACGCACCAGCACCGGCGTGCCTTCCCCATGGATGCACCCCACCGACCCAGGCAGCCCCCTCGACGACAGCCGCAGCATCGCCAGCTCGGCGCGGTCGTCACGCCGCCGTCGCGGTGGCCCGGACCCTGCCCAGGCGGCCGGGGAGGGCAAGGAGTTGTCGCAGGCCTTTCAAGACCTGGAGCGGATGCAGCAGGAGAACAAGGAACGCATGCACGGCTCCGTCCGCTCCGGCCGCTCCTCGCCAGGCGACGACATTTTCATGCGGTCAGGTTCGATGTCGTCGTGCCGCAGCTCAGTGCGGCGACGGCGGTGGGCGGCGCCATCGGCCACGAGTGTCGCTGAGGCGTCGCCTCTCACCGTCGTGCGGGAGGAGAAGTTTGACGATGCGGCGGCACCTTCATCGGACCCGGTTAGAGCACACGTCGTGTGGCCAGATGGCACTGCGCCGGCACAAAGTCACGCTACGGCTTCCGCCGTCCTGCATCCCATCGCGTCTCCCGACGCTGCAGCGACGAAGGCACCAACAGCAGGAGCTGCGGCAGTCGATGATGACAACGCCTCTGCCGCCCGTGCTAGCTCCCCTCTTGCCGCGTCAAACTTTTCTCCTGTAGAGGGCGATGGCGGTGAGGCGCAGTCGGCGTTGAAGCCGCGCCTCTCCGGCTTACCTATCTGGCTAAAGCGGCGGCCGACGGCGAACACGCCGAAGAAGCCGACGGACGGTGTCGCAACGCCGGAGCCGCCATTTAGCGCTGAGGAGGCACCGTTAGAGAAGAAAGACTTAGAGGTTGTTGCTGCGCCGCCCGTGACAGCAGCACCACCAATACCAACACCACAACCGCACGCGACGCTGTCAAGTGTGCAACCAAAGAGTGAGGAGAAGCCAGCGGCCACGACGGGAGCCGCGGAGGTGGCAGCGCGGGCACCGGCGGAGAACGGGTCAACGTCTCCCATTCGCAAAGCTCGCAACGCATCTTCTATGGAGAAGAGTGCAGAAAGAATGCGACGCAGCCCGCTTCCTGGACCGCGTCATGATGCCCCCGCACCCGCGCACGCTTCTACCAGCACAGCCGCTGCCGCAGCAGACTCTCAAGGCAGTCGTTCAGGCGCGCCGGCTGCGTCGCCGCTCATGCAGAACTATTTGGCGCGCCACACCCGAGCTGCCGCGGCCGCGCTTGCCGCTTCGGGAACCGCGCCGGAGGAGAGTCCTGCTCATGTCGATCCTGCGCTGGGCGGCGGAGACGCGTCGCCCGCACACGCTGAAGCGCCTTCGGTGCTGTCGCCGGTGGTGGTAGTGGCGGTGGACCATTCCTCATTTTTAACCGAGGCGGAGGAGGCTCCGAACGCGCCACCTGCGGTCTCAGCGGATACATCCTTTAGCAGCCTAATGGCGGGGAAGAAGGGGCACGCCGTGCAGCTGGCCGCCACCATTGAAGTGGACTTCGATAACGCAACGGAGAGCGAGACGACGAACGTGACGGGAGCACAGAGCACCCTGCAGACGTCGAACACCGCCTTCCCGCGCGTAAAAGCGACGGAGCCCGTGGGAGCGGGAAAGCGGAAGAGCAGCGGCGACGCATCGGCCTCCGAGTCTGTCGACGCCAAACCGAAGCGCATGGCGCGTGTGGTGCGACAGGACCTCTCTGTAAAGAAGCCCGCACAAGATCACGCCGCACACGCACAGAACGACACGGTGACCGAGGCGGACCGCGGCCTCTCCGTCTCGCGCGCACGTCCCTCCGGATCGTACGCAAGGGATTACCCAACAGTCTCGGTGGGACGCGAGTCGCGCGAGAGTTCCTACATGCGCAGCGAGTCATCGGTGACGCGCACCTCGCGTCCGCGAAGGAGCAGCGTCGTGCAGCCAACCCGCGCCACACCTCACCCGCCCGGCACGGCGGAGTCGTCGGTTGCGCGGTACTCGCGGGAGCGCAGCGGCACCGAGTCGTACCCGCGGGCTTCACGGCCGGCGTTGGAGAAGACGGTCGACGGCGCCTCGGGCAACCTACAGAAGTCCACCGCCCTCTTTGAGATGCGCCGCCAGCAGGTGCTGCAGGACCGCCAGGAGCGGGAGCGCAAGGCAGCAGCGGAGGAGCGCGCGCGTTTGGGCCCCGTAGGACACGGCCCTACGACCAAGAAGAAGACGTTGACACCGACGACAAGCCTCCAAAGCTCCACCCAATCGAGGGAGAAGGCTGCTGTGGAGCCGCAGGCGTCATCCGCAGCACAGCAGCAGAACACAGCAGATCTCGACGGTGCCCTCACGGTAAAAGCTATCCGCCGACCCGCCTCCTCCGTCTCCACCACATCTGCTGCCGCGTCGCCGGTAGCCAATGGACGACTTCGAACAGCCGCCTACGAGAACGCAGGCGGCGAACGCCGTCCTGTTGCGAGCGGCGCAGCCAACGCGTCCACCACGACAGTCGTGGCGTCTCCAACAGTGGCGGCAAATGTGGCACACAGTCCAGCAGCTGGAGCATCAGAGCCCACCCAATCAGTTGCAACTGCAGTGGAGGGAACCAGAGCTGCCGCTGCGCACCCTGCAAAGGCAACAACAACACCGTCACTGCTGCAGCCCCGCAGGCCTGTCATCCACACCACGTCGCTGAACCCGACTATGGTAGCTCCCTCGCCGTCCTCGTCGAGCGCTGCGGTGACGCCTGCGTCGTCGCCCAGTGCTGCGGCGCGTGGACGGGCAGAAAACCGCGCGGGGACTGCCACGACGGCCACCGCTGCTGCTGACAACCACTTGTCACCGCCACCGGCTCGTAGTGGTGCCGCTGCTGGTGCGAAGACAACGCTGGCGCCGTTCGCGACACGAGCGCCGCTGCACCGCACGGGTGTGCCTACGCGGCGAGAAGCGGCGGCGCCAGGTCCCGCGGCAGGAGCTGCTCCTACTGCTGCCAGCCCTTATGCCACCAACACCGGTGCCACGGGCTTGCGTCGCGCAGAGAGACGGGTGAACGCCAAGCTGACGACGCTGACGACCGTCAAGTCGCACAATCCTGGTGGTTCTATAAGTGATAGTTCAACAAAAGCTTCTGCCGCTGCATCGGAGGGAAGCGCTACGGTGGCTGCCACTGCAACGGCTTCCCCTGCAGTGCATCTTGCTCACTCCTCTCCCCCAACACCTTCACCACAGGCACCGACTGCCGCTGTTGTCGTGGAGGCCCCTCCCGTTGCTGCTGCTGCTGCTGCTCTCTCTCCGGAGCCACGCCCCGCACCTTTCTGTGTGGAGTGCGGCCAGCGCCACGTGGACGATGCCGCCAAGTTCTGTGCTGTGTGTGGCCACAAGCGCATCTTCTTGTCATGAGGCTCGCTGAGTGGGTGGTTAGCAAAAAAGAGAAGGACGGAGGAGAACCCTTTGGTTTTCTCTCGTCGCGGGGTCAGCATCTCACCCAAACAAATACGCCACCAACCAAGTATATATATGTGTATGAGTGTGCGTTTCTTCTTTATTTCCTGAAGAAGGAAGCCGGTACTACGTGCTGTTTGGTGATCTTCATCAAAAGATAATTCAAAATTGTTCTGTGGAGGTAGTTGCTTGATTCCCCCGCCCTCCTCGTGCCCCATCTTTGCCGCCTTGCGTTTCGAGGCTGACCGCCTATCTACTTCCGTATGTTTTTTTTTTTTTTACATCTGTTAGACTCTAAGAGCGAGGTGTGGCTTTAACTGCATCGTTTACCGGCTACTTCAGGCTACTTCATGCCCTCCCATCCCAACATTTCATCGTCTCTACCAGCACAACAGTGTTTGCCTCATTGCGCCTCTTCTTTGTGCCCCTCCGCACAAGAAGGGTCCACTACCATAGGCTTGTTGAATTTTGTGTGTGTTTTCCGTTTTTCTTTTCTTTCTCTCTCTTGTTCTTGTTCTTGGATCCTCTGACTGTGTGTCACCTCTTTCTTCACTCTCTCTGTGTGTGTATGTGTCTTGTCTGGCTGTGGTTGCCTTCCGCTCTGCTTCTCCCCGAGTGGCGCTCTCTCCGCATCCCGCTTGCCGTCTTCCTCCTCTTTCTCTTTCCCTCTCCGCTCCAAGCTCCGGCAGCTGCAGAGGTGTGCAAGACGGTCCCACCCGTTTCTTTTTCACCGTGCCCATCTCAGACAATGACACGACTTCTGTGATACTCTTATCTCTTTTATTTACAGCATTCGATAAAAAAAAAAACAAGTGTGTGTCAAATAGGTGAGTCTGTATCTCCGTAAGAGTGCACGTCATGGGGGCTCCATTAGAGGCTTGTAGAAGTGCTTCCCTTATTTGGGTTAAGACTTTTTTTGCTTTCTTCCCAGTTGGAGAACGAGAGGGATGGAAAGATGTTTAGGCGCCGACAGCGATCCTTTTTTCAATGCATTATTTTAATGGAGATCGACGCAGCAACAGATGCAATGGATGCAAGAAAGGAACGCAGTACTTCCGCCTCGTCGTAAGATTGACCTCCTCGCGGTTGTAGTTGCGAATGACTTCCACTTCAGCACCACCTTCGTAAAGTTTTTATTTCACCTTCTCTTCCGTCCTGCATTAACTTTGACTGATCTTTCCTAATAGTTATTCGCTGCACAATCATAGGTAGTGTTTTTCTATTTTGGACTCTTTAGTAGCCCATCCTGCAGCTGCCTTTCTTCACTATACGAGAACGGACACTTCAAGAGATGCAGCGCAGCCAGCTGCTCTTGGTGGGTGAGCTGACGAGGGCCCTCTGCTTCCGCGCACCAGCCGCTGCCACGGAAGCCGCCCTCACGCCGACAGGCCCCACTCCCCACGCCGTAGCGCTCAACAGGCAGGTCGGCACCATCACCGAGTGGGACCCCTTTGAGCGCCACGGCGTCGTCGAGGACAAAGCAGGCCGCCGCTACCGCATCGCCAACACACGCGCCTTTGAAACGGTGCTGCCGACGATGCTGCGTACCTTGGAGGGTGCGGTGGTGGAGTTCGATGTCGACGAGAAGGCCACCGCCGATCGCGTGATTATCCGTTCTCGACTCACTCCAATCACCGCGGAGAGCTACCGCCAGAAGCCACCGGTGAACTTCTTGTCCCCTGAGATGCTGACGCACCTAAAACCGGTGCGTCCGTCGAGCAGTGCAGCCGTCCCCGCTGCAGAGAGTGCGCAATCAGACAAGGAGTCTGCGTCTCCGTCCAAAGCAGCGCTGCCTGAGAACGTGGTGCTATTTGCCAAGAACATTACGGTGGACATCAGCAGCATCCCAGCAAAGCAGATCGCGCGTTGGAGCGGACCGCTCTCCCACGAAGAGGTCATCAAGCCCACCAAGAACCTCAAGGATATGCGTAGCAGCCGCCTCTTCGACCCGGAGACGAACGCGTACTTGAAGTTGCGCCAGCAGCTCGGCAGCTCTGAGGAGGCGAAGCGCCTTCTTGCGGAGCAGCGAGAGAGGGCCCAGGCATCCGCCATCCACCGCGAGGTCGTGGCGGAGAAGGTGAGCGGCGTGATCCTTGCCTGGTCCGGCATACATCGCAGCGGGTTGCTGCGCGAGCTGCGCGCGGGTGAGCCCGTCACAACGACAACAGACGCCGTGATTGCATCAGGAGAAGATGACGCAAACAACGAAACGCTGTGCATTATCCGAAACGTCTATGCTTTTCAGAGTGCGCTGCCGACTTCGCAGAGTCTTCTTGACCGCCGTGTGACTTTCACGAAGGTGACCTACTCAGCCCAGCCCAACCGCTTCTTCGCGGAAAATATTGCCGTGGCGGGGGAGCTGACGTACGACAACGCCGTGTCCTCGCTGGAGGAGGCGCAGGCGGCGAAGCAGAAGGAGCGGGCGGCGGCGCTGCGAACCGGACGTCCGAGTGCCTATGTATTGGACGACAACGAGGTAGCGGTGGGAGGCACCGCTGCTGCAGCGAATGGAAACAACACGACAGCCACCGCTTCGTCAGCTGCTGACACGACAGGCTGCTGAGGCCGATGCGGCTGGTGCTGGTGGTCCTTCCCCGCTTGACCAGCAGCACGCAGAGCCGCCAGTCGACCCACAGAAGGTTTACTACGGCGTTGTCGTCCGCTGGAGCGGCGGCCAGGGCGTCGTCGAGGGTGGCGATGGCGGCCACTACTACCTCCGCTCTGCCGCGGACTTTGTTCAGTTGGTGGACCAGAGCTCGCATCAGCTGCGCGGCGCCGTCGTGCAGTTCAAGCGCGACCCCGAGAGCCCGCGTTATGCACGTGAGGTGGATATTCTGAGCACGGCGACAACCCCGTTGATGGAGGTGAAGCCGCTTGTGGAACGGAAGCGCGTTGTGGAGGAGGCAGCAGACGGAGCAAAGACGTTTGTACCGGCGTCTGCGTCGCAGCCTCCACGATCATCTGGTGCGGCCACAGACGTGGAGCCGGATGGAGTGGAGTGGGTGTACGGCACGCTGCTCTCGTGGTCGCCGGTGGAGGCGCAGGGCATCGTGGTGGGTGATGGTGAGGAACAGAGTCGTTACGTCCTGCGTGACCCCGACGAGAACGTCATCGCCTACGCCGCAAAGCAGCACCTCTTGAAGAAGGGGCGGCAGGTGAAGTTTACGACCTTCGGCAGCACGGGCCGTCTTGTTTGCAACTTGGTGCTGCTGGAGACGGAGACGGAAGAAACCACGCTGGAGGCGGCGGAGCTGCGGCCGAAGGAGCCGTCGCTCTCGATGGACGGCAACATGAACGAGGCCATCCCATCTCCGATGAGCACGAGCTACTGGCTGAACCGCATGGACAAGGCCGGCTACGACACGAGAGAGGTGAAGGACCTGCAGAATCGAGCGCTGACACTGGATGAGGATGAGGATGACGACGGCACCGAGGGCGGTAAGTTCCTGGACAGCGAGGAGTTGCTGAAGAAGGATCACTGGTGGAATGACCCGCGCAAGAACATCCGCTTCCCCAACAGCGACATGACGGCGGGGCACCTCGCGTTGATCGGCCCGGCCTCGATGATGAACGTTGCCATGAAGACCAAGGACCCGAAGAAGCTGGACAAGATGCTGAAGAAGTACCAGTCGCGGCTTACAGAGGACCAGAAGGAGTACGCGTGGAAGCAGGCGAAGGATATGGCCCCCAAGTATGAGGAGTGCGTCCGCAAGGGCAGAGAGCGCAACGAGGAACCCAAGTTTTATTTCTTTTAGCTGATAAAGTGTTTTTTGCTTTCTGACCGCTCTTCAGTTCTTTTAACAGCGCACTATTTTTGATGGTATTTTTACGATTTTAGCAGATAAGAGAAGCATCACCCACGCATTAAAAGAACGATTGTCAACAAAACCACGACGGAGGCCACACCGGCAGCGGCAACGCGTTCTGCGAGGGAGAGCAAGGCAACACGTGTGCCTGCGGTCTTCCAGTGCCTGCGTTGAAAGACAACGCTAAGTTTTTTTCCCCTCTCTTCTAGTGTGTGCTGGATTATCTCTTCCCTTTCACCTTGAACCCGAACGTTATATCTAATTCTGCTCTCCCCTTTTCTCTCCGCTTTCGTACACACCGACACGCACACATACACACACACACAGCCTACACACACAGCCTACACAGGCTTCGCTGATCTATTTGCATTAGGAATGGTCTCCAAGACGCGCCAACAGCGGCAGAAGAAGAAGGCGACGCTGCAGGCCAACGGTGGCGTCATGCCCGCCGTCGTCCCCAGCGTGCCCAAGTCTATCCACCTCAAGAAGACCCGCCCGAAGATGAAGGGCAAGAACAAAATTCGACTTGGCCTCGAGTCGCCCATCGACATCTACAACGGGTTTGATGACCGCAAGGGCGTGCTCTGGACCTGCCCGACCTGCGGCAAGGAGGGCCGTGTGGTGGGCTTCTGCGTAGACTGTGCCTCGGGTGTCAAGTCCAAGACACACACGGGTCGCCTCATGTCGCGCAACTCGGCCAAGAAGGAGGGCAACGCGTCCGCGGCGCCGAAGCTGCGCATGAAGGCGAAGGGAAAGACGCTGAAGCTGAAGCGGAAGAAGTAAGCGGGGCGTACGCAGGTGCGACTGTGCCGATAGGGCCGTCATCTGCCGATTCCTCGTGCCGCTAAACGATGTAAGGAGCTGTGCGATGGGCGTGATTGTTTCTGTGTGTTGCAGAGGTGATGGAGGTGGCGAGCCTTTCCCTCTCTGCACTGTGGGTGATAGAGGTGTTGTCGATTGTGTCAGTTGATCTGCCCGGAGCTTCTCTTCTTAAAAAAGAAAGCTTTTCTTAACGTAGTCACTGCAGCACACCTAAGTGCTTTAACTCTGGTCGAGTAAGATAAACCGCATAACAACCAACAATAACAAAAATTCACACTGTGAAAGGTGTGTGTGCTTAAAAAAGATTCGAAGTACGTCTTTCCTGCTGTCAGCAAAATGCCACACTATCATTCTAGTTTACTTCACATTTTTTTCGACTCGGCGGCAGCTTCGATACCTTTGTGAGTGCACGACGCGCCATTCGTTTATTTTTTTCTGCGAGAAGCAGCGTTGGAAAAAACAACAAAACATCCTACCGACGGTCTTAACGTCCGCCTGAGCAGCTGTCCGCGGCGGCAATTTGCTCGCTTTACGCCTTTACCGCTCCTCTAAAACTCGCACACCCTTTTTTTTGCTTCTCTTGAAAGCGCAAAACGTTTTTTTTCGATCACCACTGAATACTTACACACCCTCAAAAAAAAAAAAGTCCCGGAGAGAATTATTGAGGAAATCAAAATTTTTAAAGTGCAAGTGACGCATCGTCTAGTTTTTTTTATTTTTAGTTCTGATAGGGCTCTCTTTCCTTCTAATCTCCTTTGCATCTTTGTTCTTCACTTTTTTTTTTTATGGCCGGAGTGACTCCTGCGCGTCTCTCCTTGTATTTTATTTTGCTGTAGTCCTTTTCAGGTCTTGAGCCGTGACACCGACGTGGCCATATCGTCGTCCTTTAAGCGCACACACTTTCGGCTGCATCTGCGTCAACTATCAAATATTCTATTTAGTGTGCAGCTTCCTTGGATGCTTCTGCTGCATTCTCGAGCATGACGCAGCCGAGAACAAAAGCCGCGCGTTGGGACAACACCCTCCTCAACCAAGGCACGGCGCCTCCCTCTACCTCTCGCGTACTCGCTCCTGCTGCGCCGCTCGAGGAGCAGCGAGGGTCTTACTGCAGCAAGGAGGAGCTCTTCCCTACAACAGCAGCAGCACCAGCAGCAACAGCGTATCGATCTACCGAGGGGTTGGAGGGAACGTCGCCTCCCATTACGCTCGTGTCCCTTGCCCGCACGCTGATGGACCCACCGAATGCTGACTCAACGGATGATCTTCGCGGGGACGTTGGTGCACACCCGCAGCCTCGCACACCTTCGCCTGGCGCTGCGAGTGGCGGGGTGGGGAGAGTTCGAGAGAGGCGAGTGACACCGCCGGCCCCTTGCCGTGCCCCCGTGTTCCGCCGATGGTTCTCACGTTGCTCGTAGCCACCGCCCTTGTCCAAGGCTTCTCCGCCAGCGCCATTTCTCTCTTCATCAACATGGAGCTGAAGCTCGGCCCGGTCGAGGTGGCGCGGTACTGGATGTACATTGGTTACACGGCGTGGTGCCAGCCAGCCATCGGCTACCTGTCCGACGCGCTCGTCCTCTGCGGGGAGAAGCGGCGCCCGCTGTTCGTTCTCGCCGCTCTTGGCAACACGGTAATATTCCTGCTCTACTGTGCTACGCCGCAGGTGACGAGCAGCTACGGCAGCTTTGTGGCCATGTCTCTGTGCAGCCAGTTCTTCACCATGGGTCTGTACATTCCGCTGAACGGCCTTGTCGTGGAGGTGGGCCGGCACGACGCGGAGTCGGCGGAGGAGAGCATGGCACGCATGAGCGCCATAATGGCCAAGACGATGGTGTGGCGCTCCACTGGTAGTCTCATTGGCAACATCCTGCAGGCTTTTCTGGTCCTCCGCCTCTCCGTCCCTGCGCTGCTCGGCGTCACTGGTGGGCTGTTCGCCCTTCTCGTGCCAATTGTGCTCTTCACCCCACGCAAGCTCTTTCTTCGCGCTGGCACGCGCAGCGACAACTTTTACAAGCGCGTTGCCGAAGCTGCCCGGCTGGTGTACCGCAGCTTTGACATTCACGACGTGCGCAGCGACGGTGTCTGCTTTCTCCTCGTCCTGGCCTTCGTCTTCGTGTACACCTTAATGCCAGACGCTAGTTCCGTCTACTACAACTACCTCTACGGGGCCTACACCTTCCCCACCTGGTTCTACGCGCTGAACAACTGCATCGGCTACGTCGGCTCCATCGCGGGCGCCTACGTCTTCTCCCTCTGGATGGACCACCGCGCCAGGCAAGAGGCGCGTGGCGGCAAGCGCACGTCGCTCTTTTTCATTTTCATGATCGGCAGCTTTGCCTGGGCCTTTGGCTACGTGACAAACCTCCTGCTCTGCACCGGTGTGATTACTAATTCGCTTGGCATCTCCGCCGCTCTCTACGTCCCGGTGGACACCTTCTTTGTGTCGATGTTCGTCCGCTTTGCCTTTATGCCGACGCTCACGATGGCCGCCGAGCACGCGCCGAAGTTCTTCGAGGCAACCACTTTTGAGGTCTTCAGCGTCGCCAGCATCGGCGGTGGCACGATCTCGTCTCTGCTGACGAGTATCATGGCACAAGAGCTGGGCATCCGGCGCACGGACTACAGCAGGCTGTGGATTCTCATTGTGGTGTCGATTGCGTTGAAGCTGGTGCCGATCCCGCTCGCCTACCTTCTCCCAGAAAGGCGCACCGGTGTGGTGGAGCAGCCAACGATCGAAGACGGCGATGCTGGAGCGGAAGAGAACGCTGCCGGTGTCCCTGTTGGTAGTCGACCGCGCCAGCTCATGGAGAGCGCGCGTGTGTCGGGTGAAAGCGGTGACGACGACGACCCGTCGATGCCTCTGAACGGGCGTCATTGCAACCTGATTTGATGCGAAAGGCAAACAAACAAACAAAAACAAAACGAGCGCGTGCTTTTGTGATTATCAGAAGAAAATTGGAGACGTTCTATTTTATCCAGTATCTCATGCTACTTAAAGTCTTTGCGCACTTCTCGTGGACGCTTCCGCTACCCAAAAAAGAAATATATTTTTGAAATAGATCAAACATGCTCAAAGTAATATGTTTGCCATTCCTGTGATCTCATACCGTACACCAGAGGCAAGAAGTTTTGATTTTCCGATCGTTATTTTAAGGGTCGTTGCCAGTCTGACACTTCTTGAACGCTGTAGCAAATGCACCACGCGCACTAGAAGCAGTGCAGCGATATGTGCTCTGTCTCATATTCTCTGGCTTTCTGAAAGCGAGATACTCCTGCAAAAGACTCTTTTCTTTTCTCTTGTCCTTGTCATCTTTGTTAAAAAATATACAAGAAGGTGCGCAGGGTGCCATCACCTACGCTTACGTACACTAGGAGTAAGTGTGTACGGTGTTTTAAGTCGGGTGCTTCACCACTCTTTCACGTCCGCGTGCCCACAGCGGAAATCCCTGCTTTTTTCAATTATTTTGGAGCTGCTGTACTTCTGAGACTAGCTGAGCTACCTTAGCACACGGATGTGGTCGCTAGATTCGGTGTTCGGTGATATCGAGGCGGAGTTCTGGAAGGCGCACAATGAAGTCATGAACGCGACGGGCTTCCGCAACGTGCTCGATTCGCTTTCCAGTTCCTCGTCCAGTCCCACTGCGTTCTTCCAGTACATGCGCGACGAGGCAGTGGACTTCTACAAGGCCGTAAAGTGGTCGGAGCCTTTCTTTTGCTGCCTCCTCGCCTTTCACGTTCTGGTGTGGGCCGGCGTGTTGTACGGCACCCGCGGCGCCGCGTCGGACGAGAGGCTCGTCCTAATGTGTGTTGCGCTAGCCGCCGCCGTGTTGGCTGGCATGCCGCTGAACTCGCTTGGCAGCCGCTACGCCGCCCATTTAATTCTCGAGCCCGATGTGAACTACTTCACGGAGGATGGCGTCTTTATTGCAGTGGTGTACATGGCACCACTTATGCTGCTCATTGTGGTGCTGCAAATCCGTATGGCCTGTCGGGCGGTGAAGCTGATGGTGAAGGTGAAGGGTGCCCAGGCGACGCGGCGTCTGCGGCGTGAGGCCAAGGCGAACGCGGAGGCGGAGGGGAAGAAGCAGCAGTAGAGGGTGTGTGGCGTGCGTCCTATGTATGTGTGTGTCTGCTGCTTGTGGTTCCTTGTCTTCCTCCTGCTTGTGCTGCAGCGTAGCGAAGGTTGCGCGTATTATTTCCAGTTCTTACGAGCCTTCGGGCCTTCTCGCCAAAGGAATAATGGGCTTTCTCCTTTTTTTGCATTCCAGCTGTTGTCAGCCACAACAAAGAAAACCAGGAGAAAGAGGGAATCTGCGTGCTTTTCTAAAGTGATGCACAGTTTAAGCAAAAAAAAAAATAAAGTGATGCAAAGCAGAAGCTACAATAATCTGCATTGTGGTGTGTGTGAGCAACGGTGTTCTTTGTTGCAATTTCTCTTTTCTCGGTTTACTCCCACTCTTTCCTTTAACGTTTTTGTTTTCTCTCTTTCATCGCTTTTGTCTCTCTCTCCTTGCGGCTCATGGAGAAGCGTTTTTGGCTTTTACTAGCGTAATAAGGTATGCAATGTGCTGCCGTGCTTGTGCATCGTGCAGCTACACATTTTTCTTTTGCAACTCTCTCTACTATCCAGAGAAACACAACGCAGCTTAAAGCAGCCACTCACCCACAACCGCACAAGGTAATAACGCAAGCGTGATGAGCTCCTGGCTGTCTTTCGAGAATTTTCTCCACAGCCGCACCGCGACGTGGTGTCGCTACGGCCTCGCCGCCTTTGCCATCTTCGGCGTCGGCAGCGACTACTACCTCACCCACTACTACCACGCCTTCGACCCGGCCGAGGGGCGACGCTACGTGATTGACTGGAGCCCCATTGGCAAGCCGCGGTGCCAGATGCTGCTCATCCCTAGCTACCACTACACGAACTACAGTCCGTGGACACCGCGCAACGGGGATGTGGTGGTTGCCAGAGAGGTGGAGACGGACCCGAACTACATGCAGCTGCTCAATGGCCGCTTTGTGGAGCGGCAGACGTGCGGGGTGACGCTGATGCGGCCAATTGAAGAGGTGGAGGCGGAGGCGCAGAGAGCGGCGCAGCAGAGGGCGGCACTGCTTTCGTATCTCGCCACAAGTAGCACGGAGGCAGATGCAAAAAAAGCAGTCAGCGACGACAACTCACTGACAAAGAAAAGCCGATGACGTCTCTGTGTGTGTGTGTGTGGGTGGGACAGAGGTACTGAAAGGGTTATTTCTTTTCTTAGATGCGATGAAGGTTGGCGGCGTGGAGGATGGTGTAAAGTAGCTTTCTCCGATGGTTGAGGAAGATCACAGATGAACCTTGTAGAGCACCAAGAGGGGAGGAAGAGACGAGCTTGCTGCAGCTGTGTTTGGAAATGGCGTCGAACTCAAAGAGGGGTAAACAAAAAGGCCAACTTTTTTCGGCAGAGCAAGCGCGAGGTGGGGACGCCGCTCATTTTTTTTTGAGAATAAGTTTCGCGCCGTGTGATGCTGTACGTGGTGGGGATGGTTAGCAAAACGTACTCTTTCTTTATTTTTCTTATTTCGACTACTCTTCTGTCTCTCTCCGCACTCTACTCTTTACTGCTGTTTGACTTGTCGATCTTGTGCGCGTCTTGCTGTACTCCTTGCACTACGCCCTCTCACGACATAATCAGCCACGGAGGCGGCAGCTTGTCTCTTGCCAAAATAAAAAAAGCAGGCAAACAGTAATACGAAAAAGGTGTCGATGCGCCGCACGTTTTCCTTGTCTTCGTCCGGCGGTGGCCGGGGTAGAGGAGGGCCAATTCTTCGCCACCATGCGACAGCAGATCCTTCGCGACTTGGCAGCCAACGCAAACGACAAGAGCCTCGCCGGTCGTGTCGACCCCCAAATTGCTGCGTTGGTGCACTACGTGAACACGACCTTCCCACAGTATGTCACGAGTAGCTCCTGTGCTGGACGTGTCTCCCTCTTTCACAAGGGCGTGCAGCAGTCGAAGGAGTCCGTTGCAGCCGCAGCCGCAGCAGCTTCGCCGCCCGACACCACGGATTATTCGTCATCATCATCATCAACAGCAGCAGCAGCAGCAGCACCACATCAGCTGGAGCGGCGCAAGCGGGGCTCCTTCGGCCGCGGCACGCTCTTTCAGTCCCACGATCCACTGCCAGAGGACACTCGGGCGGCGTGGTTCGCGACACCATCGTGCCCGCTCTCGAACACTTTTGGGCCTGGCGACAGACGCAGGCAACCGACGCCGCCCTTCACACCTCTGAGGTGCTGCAGCTCAAGTTTGAGCCGATGATCTTGCACGTTCTCTGCGCCGACATCGAAGCCGCCGCCGAACTGCTGAAGTGTGGCAGCGAGAGTGGGCAGATGAACAGCGGCGTGATCTCCTGTTCTCGCGGCACCAAGACGCACCGCAAGATCACGTGCTGCATCACGTCTCCGTTGTGTGTCGACATTCCCCTCTTCGCTCACGACACGTGGTGCTTGCCGGCGGGTAACTTCGGCAGCGACACGTGGGCCTGCTTTTTGGACGCAACGCTGCAACACGTGAATGTGCTCTTTGCGGAGAATGCGTTGCGACGGGAGCGCTTTGCGGCGGAGTTGCGCAGTCGACTCGACAAGGACGTCGCCGCAAAAGGCCCAGTGACGCAATAAACAAACAACAAAAAACACGAGAGACGACAGCGTGCATAAACGTTGGCGCCGGGTTGAAGTGGGAACGAAAGTGGGACCGTTTGCCGAGCCCTTTGTATCTCGCGACACAAGGATGCTCAGTTGTCTAACTGGGGGCTTTATTTTTCTTTTTAAGTTGTGTAACTGTTAAACTATTCACAGACGTTGATATCTGCCGCAACTCCCCTGCGGCCTTTAAACTGTACAGCAACGAAGAGAAACAAGAACAAAGACTACGAAGGAAAGAAGCTGACATGGGCTTATTCACATGGACAGGTGCTATTTTCCTACGAGGTGTCCCTCTCTCTTACTTCCATCTTACACGATCAGTAGAGATGCCCATTAACACTGTTACGTAGTGTTGCTGTATGTAAGTATGTGCTCGCCTCTTTTCTCTAATTTTTTTTCTGGTGCTGCACTTGCCGCTGTCACGCCCTTTAAACGCCGACTGAGCATCTTTTTTTGAATGTGTTCCTAAAACTCTTCTCCTCCACCCTGCACTTCCCGTGTCGTCAACTGCCTTCCCTACTTCTCACGGCGTACTTGACAAAGCGCTTTCACAAGTCGAAGATTCCTTCAAATTGACTCGCCGTCGTCGATCGGCTTGCCGTCTTTGCCTGGCGTGTGTTTTGCCTCCAAACAACCCTTTTTTGTTCTCTTCTCTGTGGCCACACACCTTTTTCGATACTGTTAGGAGAAAGAAAAGATGCCGAGCTCCACCTCGTGGCAGCGCTACGATGAAGAGCACAACGTCTCCGCCATCTTGACGGAGGCGGCGCGCGCCTGCGTCGTGGAGAACCCAGGCAACGTGACATTTTTTCTCTCCTTTTTTCCGGGGGGGGGCGGGGGGTGCCTCCGTAAAGCGCCTCGTCGGCCTCCGGAGGCGACTGCCAGGCCGCGGTCGGCAGCGATGGCGGCCCTGCGCTGGCCTTCACGCTGGAGCTGTGCACGGGTCCGGAGGTGTGCATCACCACGTCGGACGCCATGCTCATGTCAAAGGCGGATGACAATAGCGGTAGCAACGCACACGGTGAGGCGCGTGTGGATTCCAGTGCGGACTTTGCAGACGTGATCGCGCGTTGCGAGGACATCTTCCACACTACTCAGACAGGTCTTGTGCCACAGCTGCTGCGTCTGCGTGGGGTGGAGCCACAGGCGGAGTGGGACACCGCGGTGTGCGATGTGTGGCGCGATGCTAGGGATATACTGGCGCTGCCGGTGGAGTGGGCGGTGAGTATGCTGGCCGCCCTCGCCGCAGCGAAGCAGCGCCGCCTGACGCTCTACCAGCACCTCGGCGTCCTCATCGACAGCCACATTCCCGCCGGTGGACCACGCGCAGACAGCTTGGCAAGTAGAAAGCGGGCGAGCACTGCCGCAGGGATGAGCGGGGCTGCGGCTCCGGCAGGAACCTCACTCAGCAGTGGGGCAATTTGTGCCGCTTCGGAGGTAGCGTTGGGTGCTGCTGCTGAGAAGAACGCCGCAAGTGTAGGAAGGGTCTTCACCCCACCGCACCTGCTCGTGCCTTTCCTTGTTCAGGACACGGCCTCACGCGCCGGCGACGCAGCGGGGCAGGTGCATTTCTCAAAGGTGTACGTCGCGCTAGAACCCTTGACAGTGTGCGTTGGCGAGGACGGCGAGATGGAGGAGGTGCAGACGAATGCCATCGTGGACGGCAAGGTGTTGCGGCGGCGTGCTCGTCAGCTGCACCGTGCCGCGGGTCTGTATCTCGCTGCCAACCCCACGGCTCGTGCGCAGTCCGATGGGTGCATTTACGGCGGCGGTGCCGGCAGCTTCGCGGAGCTCGTGAAGGGCGTCGTGGACGCTCTGGAGGCGGCAGAGCTCCGTCCTGGTGTGGACGTGTGCGTTGGCCTTTCTCTCAGTGCCGCAGCGGTCCGCCGTCGTCAAGACGCGGAGGGGGTGGCGAACCCAACTACCGCAGCCACCACCGGCACGGCGACGAAGGCCGCTGCTGCTGCTGCCGCTGCCGCTGCCGCTGCTGCCTCTGCGGACCCGTCAGGCTTGTACGAGTTCTTCTGCGGCGACTCGCCGGTGACGGGCGAGCAGCTGACCGAGTACGTGAAGGAGCAACTCGAGGAGATTGGCCAGGGCGTCGTGCAGTGGCTCGAGGACACCCACTCGATGGACGACACGGTGGCGCGGCAGCGGCTGCAGCTTGCTCTGCAAGACTCCATCATCTTCTCCGGAAATTGCGTCTTTGGCGGTGCGGAGGGAGGTGGGGAGGGACTACGCGGTGGCCAAGACGTCGGACACTGTTGCCGGCACGTATCCCGCGACGGTGATCAACCTCCCACGCTGTCAGTCAATTACGACGGCCGTGCAGCTGCTCAGCGCCACGGCTTCCGCTGCTGGAGCGTCTGCGGTGACCGTATTGGTGGGTAGCGCTGCGGGTGATGCAACGGCGGCTGCACACGTTGTCGACCTGGCAGTGGCCGGTGGGGCGGCGCATCTTCTCACCTCGTCTGGTCCTTTGTCTGCAGTGACGATGGCGGTGGTGACGCGGCTGGCGGCAGTGACGACGGAGCTGACCGACCTGCAGCTGACAGAGCCGCGTGTACCGTTCAAGCGGTACAACAGGTACGACTTGCCACCGTTGCCGGACGTCGATGTCGCGCCGATTCGCCACAAGGGAGACAAGAAAAAGAAGGACACCCGCAAGGCCAGCACCAAGAAGAAATGACATTACTGAACGTGAAAAGGCACGTTTTTTCTCCTTTGAGCTGGAGGTCACTGCATTTCTGAGGTTCTTCGAAGAAAAGAACCAGAAGCGCAACTGCGTTTGGTTGTGGTGCGGTGTGCATGCACGCCACTGATTCGCCTATGTATTCTATATGTGGCGGTGCGTTTGCCTCGATGTAAAACAACAAAAGAAGAAACGTTTAGCACACAAATCCCTTTTTGTTTCTCTCCCCATTTGTGGATGCAACCGTTGTACGTGAAGGACAGAGCTAAACTCAGCCGAGGTGGAACGACTTTTAGTAGGGGTTTTAGCCTCAGTGGTGTTGTAGCACCGTGCGTGGACCGCCCCTTGCTCTTTTGCGGAGTAGGTGGCAAGCGTTGCGTTCTCCACGCGTTCAGCCGGGGCAGCCTCTTGCGTTGCTGCATCGGGGCACAGGCTTGCTAAATGCCATCTACCTGCGCACACAATCAGCAGTGCAGTCATGTTTTTTTTCTTTGCGCATCCGCGTTGTGTGGTGAATGACATGGTTGGCCGTCTCAGAGATGACGAAGACTCGATTGCTTCCCCTGCGTTGTCTTCTTCGTGCTTACTTCACCTCTCGCGCACTTTTGCTTCTCCTCCTTCGACGATGCTGCTTTTATCTTTGCTTGTTTTTTTCTTCTGATGCCCGAATCATCCCGGCGTGCACCACATACATACATTTGGCAATTTAACAGTCAAGCACCTTCGCCGCAAACACCCGCTCTCTTACACTACCGTCAACCTAAAAAGAAAAAAAACACACAGCTATTTACCCACACCCGCATTCTACCACCTCACAACAATGCTGCGCCGCACCGTCTCCAACTTCGCCATGAGCCCCTACATGCTCTTCATCTCGGATCTTGCCAAGACCGGCAAGCTGAAGGGCATCCGCACCCCGGGCAAGTTCGTTGGCAAGAAGTACCGCCAGCTCTCCGCCAAGGAGAAGGCCGCGTTGCAGCAGCGGGCGAAGCAGGCCTCCACGCCCGCCATGACGGCGTACCGGCGCATGGCGCACCGTGAGATGTCGAACAAGTCCGTCCCGATCGAGCAGCGCCGCGCCAACCTGACGAAGAAGTGGAATGAGACGAAGCAGGCGCAGCGCGAGAAGGCGCAAAAGGCGCAGAAGAAGACGAAGAGCGCCAAGTCGAAGGTCAAGAAGGCCGCCAAGAAGACCAAGAAGAGCAAGAAGTAGAGGAGATGAGACGAAAGGAAAAGAGAGAAAGAGAGAGGGCCGTGGGTGGTGCGGAAGCGGAATGGCTTTCGTCGCCTTGGTGTGCGGTGGATGCGGTTGCCGCTGGCGTTGAGCGTCTTTTTTTGAAGATCCGTGGCTTGCACCGTCCTATCGCCTTTGACACATTGAGTTTCTTAGTTTTTTTTCCCCCTCGTTCCTTATCAGCAAAATTGGCAGTCCATAGATTATTGAGACCTCACACACACACAAACAAGCACCAACGCAGAGAGCGGGTGAAGATGGGTGAGTGTAGCACCTTCCCATGCTCGCTCCTCTCTCGGAAGCAGGAAAAAAAACCTAATAGGCTTTTCTTTTCAATTGTTTATCTGTGTGTTCTCACCTGCCTTGCCTTGACTCGTCTTTTTGTTTTCTTATTTCAAACTCGTTTTTTTTTCCCTCTCTTGTGCAAAAAGGTTCGGTTTACCGGCCCTGCACCACCATAGACTGTACGCGCGCGTGTGACGACAGCGAGGCTGCTTGTGTGAGTGTGTGTTTAGACGTGCCTGCTGCAGTGCTCAGCGGATGCATGTATTGCAGCGCCTCGCTGTCTTTGGTCCTTTTTTTTTAGGTGATTTGTGTAGCCGCACTCGTTTCAATGAAGAAAAGAAAAGAGAGAAAAAAAAAGCGAGGTTCAAGTATTCGTGTCCGTAAGTGTGGGGATCAGCAGCTAAGTAGCCCACATGGTGCTGCTAACAGCTGTTCTCTTCCATCTGTCATGCCGAACTTCTTTTTTTTTACCCCTCTCCCAAACAAAACAGGTGAGCCAAGGACAGAACCGAAATAGGGTTTGTGAGCTGTGAGTCATTCGTGATCATCTTTTATATATATTGTCTTTTTTTTTTGTTTGTTATACTGTACTTTTTTGATTTCCACGACACGTGACGCGAGCGCAATGCGGAAGCACACGCTGAAGAAAATAAAAATCTGGTAAGTAAACAGAGACTTGATCTGGAAAGGGAAACTGTTGGTCGCCAAATTGAGCTTTCTTTCGCTACAATCATCGTTCCAGCAACGTAGTTAACTTTCAGGTAAAAGCTGACGCTCACCGTACGCACGTCGCTGGCTGGACGGAGGAGGAGAAAAAAAAAAAAGGTGAAGCGCAGCATTTTCTTAAAGCATGGTTGCCTCTTTGTTTTCCCTTTGATGAAGGCTTGCAGCTGCTTGCAGCGCCGTCCACTACTGCTCCTCGCACCTACGGGACTTGTGTCGTCAAGGAGAGCGGGGAATGCCTTAGCAAGCACCACAGTGCATGCAGTGAGCGTAGAAGAGTCCCCTTTTTTTTCTTTTGCTGTTGTGGACATTGAAGAGCGGTCTAGGTGCGCTGCGCTATACCATAGATTCACTTCTTGGTGGTGCTGCACTCGCCGAGGTCTTGTGGAAGAGCTTCCTCTCAAGCACCTTTCTCACTTTCTTTTCAGGGGTGTTTCTTTGAGAGATAAAAAGTAAGCTGTGTGGCTGCTGTCGCCGAATGCGGTGTTCCGTCTCTCCGCCTTCACCTCACAACTTTTCCTCACCTTTGCATCTCCATTGTACCGCTGCGCGCACCACTCAGACCCCATCCTTGCTACGGCAACCAACCACATTGTACCTTCCACCGAGAACAAACAGTCAACAAACAAACAACATCGCAAGAACAAGCCGATACACACTTTTTACTTTTCCTTTTCTCAACCGCTACTCACTCGTTCGACAAGACGCAATGCTGCGCCGTAGCCCATCCCTGCTGCGTGTGAGCCCCTTCTCCCTCTACATGAAGGACCTTGCCAAGAATGGTACGCTGCAAAACGACCGCAATCCGGCAAAGACGTCTTCAAGGCTGTACCGCAAGCTGTCTGAGCCGGAGAAGATGGCGCTGCAAAAGCGGGCTGCGCGTGTCTCCTACCCTGCCCTCGACGCCTACAACCGTTTCCAGAAGGAGTACGCGCACCGCTTCCTGCACCTGTCGAACAAGAAGCGCCAGCGTGAGGTGTCGAAGCTGTGGGCGGAGCTGAAGAAGAACGGAACAGTGAAGGTGCCAAAGGCGCCGAAGGCTGCGAAGAGCGCGAGCAGCAAGGTGAAGACGGCTGCCAAGACGGCCAAGAAGACAACGGCAGCGCGCAAGTAGAACCGCTTAAGATAAAAAAAATCTATTACTTCTGTTTCTGTTTTCTCAAGAACGAAATATAGAGAGAGGAAGAGAGACAAAGTACACGAAGGCACCACGCTCTTCTATTTTATTTTTGTTATTTGAGGTGCAAAGCCCACAATCGGCTTGTCATAGAAAACATACAAATACTACTTTTTTTTTTTTGGTTGACGTCTTTGGTTAGCATACACATCTGTGGGAGGCGGTTGCACGATACCGTTCTCAAAGCCCTTCTCTCACCTCGCACTTGTGTACTAGCTGGCTTATTATTCTTAGCAGTGTCTGTGTCGTGTGCAGTCTTAGTGCTGAATTGAAACTCGATCTGTTGCCCATCACATAGAAATACGAACTCCACATTGCTACCATCTAGAGCTGTTCCTTCACCTGTGTAGAGTTTATTTTTCTTTCTCTTTCTGGTTGGTCGGTCTTTTTTCTCCTAGCTCAGCTTGTGTGGCGGAGAGTTGCGGGAACAACAGCGAGTTCTGGCGGCGCTCTTCGTGCTCGAGGTGCCTTGCTGTTTGGGTGCGTCTGTGCGCACTGAGAAACGGCTGGTGCATGTGTCTGTGCGTGTGTGTTTGCACTGGTCTCCTCTCTAGTGCAGGAAGGTTCTTTGATGTGTTAGGGGTGCCTGTCGAAGAGATCTCGTGCCCAAAAAAAAAAAAGGAAAATTACAAGAGGCCATTACGAAGACAGAGAAGCGCTGTTGATGGCTTGTCTTCTAAGAAAAAAAAAAGAGGGAGCGAGAAGTGTCATCTGCGACAGAGGTGTGCTCTACAGGAAAGAAGTGCCTTGATCCGTTGGAAGAGGCGACACTGTACTGTCTCACCATGGTTGCGCAGAAAACTAAAAAAAAAGGAGCGTTTGTATTTTGCAGGTGGAGCTGCTTGCGGAGTGGTGGATCAGTTCTTCATACGAGGACGATACGCGGCACGCTGCTGCAAAGATGCGCGCCATTCTTGCTGTAGAACTTCACCCGACTGAGCGCAAACTTTCCGTTTAAAGAAATAAGGTGCTGCTTTTCCTCTTCCAATTCATGTCACGTTGTGTTTACCTGCTACTAATTTCTCATGTTTCCCTCTGCGTCTCCCCTTGCCTACCCCCTTCTCGCATTTTTTTTCAGCCCCGCGTCTCGGAAAGCTTTGCCTCTCACCTCTCCTTTGCATTTCCATCATAGATACAGCGCCTGCCAGGACGTTGCACGGCTTCGCAGACCCTCATACCCTTTCTGTCTTATTTCGGTGGCTGCCTCATTCTTGTTTTTCTTGCAAGAAAAAAATATAAGGAAAAAGAAGCACACACAAACACGCGTATTTGAGTTGGGTTTGTTTGTTTCCTCTCTGACTTTAGATCTTTCTTCTCTTTCACCTCATTGTCCCTCTCTCTCTAACAGCACCGCATCAACAAGGACCAGCCATGCCTGCCAAGCCGGCTCAGGACTTCTTCTCGCTGGACCACAACGCCCAGCGTGAAGCCCTCATCATCATCAAGAAACTGCAGTGCAAGATCCTGTACAGTGACAAGTACTTTGATGACACCTACGAGTACCGCCACGTCATTCTGCCCAAGGACCTCGCGAGGCTGGTGCCGACGAGCCGCCTGATGGCGGAGGCGGAGTGGCGTCAGCTCGGCGTGCAGCAGTCGCAGGGGTGGGTGCACTACATGATCCACAAGCCGGAGCCCCACGTTCTTCTCTTTAAGCGCCCCCGCACCGCTTAGAGTGCCAGAGGAGAACGGAGCATTAAGGAGGCGATGTGGTGAGCGACAGGAAGAGACGCCGCGAAGGACAGTTGTATTTGTCGGAAGAGTGCTGTTGGTCTCTCAAGCGCCTTCCTTCGTAGCGTTTTTTTTTTTGTGATCATTTTCCAGACCGGCTCCCTCTTTGCGGCCAGCGATGTCAACAGTTGCTGCTGCATCCTTTTTTTTTTTTTTCTTCGTTTTGCTCAATTATGGTAGCGAGTGTGTGATGCACGTTGAGTAATACTCCACCTTTTTCCTTTTCTAGCCTTTAGAGTGCCCGATAGATTGGTTCCTTTTTTTTTTTTCCTCCCCCTTTTCTCGCTGTGTTTGCCGCCTCTCAGAGCCGTGATGATTCTGTTGCTGTTGAAAATATGTTTTCCCTTCTCCTCCCCAACCACAACTTCGGTGTTTGTGCATTTGTGTGCGAGTCGTGTTCACTTTTTCCCTTTTTTTGTTTTTTTCCATCCTTGAAATATTTATTTTCTGTGCCTACTGCTGTCTTTCTTTTGGTGTGAACAGAGTGAGGCTTTCTTAGATAGACGTAATACACCTGTTTCTTTTTTTTTGTTTGGTTTCGCGTGCGCTATGACCAGGGTGGCTGCAGGGCCTTACTCGAAGTCCAGTCAAAAAACAAAAACAACAAAGTATGAGCATACGGCAAAGGCCGTTTCATGCACAGTATGCGGAGGACATTGAGTAATGAAAGAGGGAGAGGAAGAGGCAACACCCAAAGCGCGTTACACGAATCACAGCGTATTCTGGCCGAATAACGCGGAGGCAGATAGATAGAGAGAGGGGATGTGATTGTGCGTTGCCAACCGTCCCCTGTCTGCACATCTTTGTCTCGCAAGTTTTTTCCCGTGGCACCACAACTCTCAGCTTCACACAATGCCGTAAATTGGGCCCTACAGTGATACTGCTTTTTCTCATCTGAAATGACCAGAGGCGGAGAGTGAAAGAAGAGAAAATAGCAGCACTGACTTGAGTGGCTGACTCTCTGTTTCCAATCGTGGCTCAACGAATCAAAGCCTCCTGACGTTTCCAACCGGCGCTCTCTTCGCTCCTCGTCTTATCTTTTTTTTTTCTCTCGTCTCTCTGGTAAAGAACAAGCCATTATTTTAGATAGTTTTTTACATAATTTCGCATTGCACGTTGCAGCTCGCACCGCCTGAAAAACAAACAAGAGTTTTTATTAAAAAGTAACGTTACACACGCCGCTGCAGTGCAAAGCTTCTTCTCTTAAGCGCACAGAGCGCTCTCTCCTTCTCTTACGCAGAACTCTAACTACCGAACACCACGTCTTGTCCTGTTTCTCTTCACCCACCTTCCATTAACGAAAAAAAACCAAAAGCTTCGACAACCTTTGGGACCTCGTAAATTACTATTATTCTTTTGTTTTTATCGCTTCTCCTACCTTCATTCTGGCTACGAGGATGACGAACACACAGAGCAGGAAGGTGGCGAGTGCGGTGGCGATCACGGCTGCGCTGATCGGTGCGCTGACCTACGCACTGTACCGCAGCCGCACAGCTACTGACCCAAACTCGAAACCAAAAGAGACAAGTCACAGCGCGGCGTCTCCCTCTCCTGTTGGCGGCAGTGCAGCTGCCCAGCCACCAAAGCCGAAAATGAGTCTCCCCCCTGAGTCGACCATCCCACCCGCAGAGCGTGCGAAGGCCTTTGAGCTGCTGGACGCGCTAAAGCAGCAGGCCAACCTTGCCTTCCAGGAGGGACGTTACGAGGACGCCATCCAACGGTATCAGGATTGCCTGGAGGTGACGACCGTGCTGGGCGGCCATGATGCGGAGGCGGTGAAGGTGGACCAGGTGGTGCGTGCGAACGTGATCATGACCTTTATCCGCCTGCAAGATTATGATGCAGCGCGACAGGTGGCCACGATGCTGCTGCAGGATGCTGCGGTTGCCTTGCCGAGTGAGTTGGAGGTGAAGGTACTCTACCGACGTGGGCTGGCGAGCAAGTCGCTCGGGGATCGAGAAGCGGCGCTGGCGGACTTCCGGGCTGCTCTGCACTTCTCTAAAGATCAGGTCAACCCGGCAGTGGCGAAGGAAATCGAGCTGCTGGAGAAGGGCCGCTAAAATACACACGATTGTGGAAATTAAAAGAAAAGTGAGAAAAAAATCAGGACAAGGCTTACTTTTATATCAACAGTGAAGAGATGCCCGAAGTACACTTTGAGAGTTATCCGCGCGATCGTTGTCTTATTATAATAATTTTTATTATGTATGATGGGCCTGCGCAAGTAGGCAGTCTACATTGCATCTTGCAGTCGCGAAGTGATTTAAGAAAAAAAAACAGTCAGCGGTGTGCTTCGTAGCTCCTCCAACCCCGCTTTCCCTTTTCTTCTTCCTTCTTCCTCCGTGTTCTTTCCACGCACCTCAGCGAGACGCTGTGCTAAATCAACAACAAATAAACACACACACCCGCATTTCCTTGGTAGCAAGAGCATAACAGTATTGCCGGCTCAAAAGAAAAAAAGTAGTTTACACACCCTCGCTATTAACCCTCCCTCTGCCCCTCCACCGCTGCGCTGTCGCGATGCTGACACCCGTGTTCGAGTGCAGCCAGGAGAACGGCTTCGTTCTGGTGCGACTTTTTCTCTCCGCGATCTGCAAGGTGATGGACGCCGCCTTTGATATCAATGACAATCAATTCACCTTCTACTGCTCTCCGTACTATCTGCGGCTCCGCTTCGACCAGTGCCTGCAGGAGGGTAAGGGAGAGAGGGCCACGTATGACCTCGAGGCCAACGTGCTGACCGTCTACCTGCCCAAGGCAAACGCAGCGGAGGTCTTTACGAAGCTGGACAACCCGGCCTACCTGATCGCCACAGAGAAGCAGCGGGCGGAGCTCATTCAAGCGGTGGGCGGGGACGCAGCCGCTGCCGAGGCAACCGAGGAGACGGAGTACGTGCAGACGCTGCAGGACGCCGGCGGTGATGACGCGTCCGCTTCACTGGCTGCTGGCCAGCGCCGCAGCTCTCTCACCCTCTTGGCGCAGGAAGGGTCGGCCGAGTGCACCTACGGCTTCGCCAACGCATTCAGCGGCCTCTTCAGCAAGCTCGACCCCGACGTGGTGCGGGAGGTGGTGGGCTTCAGCGAAAACCCAGAGGCGACGCCGCGGCAGGAGCGTCGTCAGCTTCGCATCGCCGCCGAGACGAACGACTTCGACGAGGATGCACTATTGACCGCCTTCGAGGACGGCGAGGGCGAGATTGCGCAGGTGCTGCGCTACGTGCCGTCGCACATCGCCGACTTCCGCCGCGCGCTGCGGGGAGCATCGGCGGACAGTGGGGCGGACTCCGTGGTGTACGCAAGTATTCCTGATGCCGCCGCGCCAACCACGCGGCCCAACGATGCATTGGAGGAGGAGGAGACAACGCTCATTGCTGGTGGAGGTGATGGACGGCCTGTGATGGTGTGGCACGGCAACATTGCGGAATTCAAGAAGCCTCTCATTGAGGAGGTGGACGCCGCAGCGAGTCCCGCCCTTCCCTGTGTTGATCTGCGCACCACCACAGCCACTTCTGCTACCGGTGCTGCTACTGGTGCTGCCGCGACGGACGTGGCAGCGGCACTGCAGCGCACGCGTCTTGCCATTCCGAGGGAAAAACCGGTGCTGCGCTTTACACGCGAGGAGAGCGACGTGCTGCAGCGTCTGAAGCTGCCCCGGCTGCTCTTCCCGCCATCGGCAACGGAAGTAGAGGCGCTCACGGTAGACCTGCTCTGCAGCGAGGCCTACGATGATCTCGTGACCGAAGGGGCTGGGTGCAGCGAGTCGCTGTGGAACGTGGTGCAGCTCAGCCCCGCGTTGTCCTTCCTGGACCCGGCCGACAGCGTCTATGACGCGTGCGTCGCCTTCGCCCGTCGCGCTCTGATCTACCCGCTGCATCGTCACTGCGCGTTGCTGCAGCGAGTGTGGGCGATCGTGGGGACGCGGCTGCTGCTGGGCAAGGCCTACACGGTGCGTGCGCTGCTGCGGGTGCGCAACATCCTCTCTCACGCCGAGCACAAGCATCTTCTCTCCACCATCTACCTCGACCCGCTCATTGCGTACTGGATGCACACGGCGGACGCTGATGACCGGCTGGTGCGGGTGGCGCTAGAGGTGCACCAGCACGTCTCGCGCACGGAGCCGGTGACGGTGCAGGCGGCGCACCGGCCGGGTGTGTCGGCGTTGCATACGATGCTGGATGCGGAGAAGAAGACGCTTTACCCGCTGACACTGCTGTACTTCGGACTTCCCCTCACCGACGAGGAGGAGGAGACGGTGATGAGCGCGGAGGAGGACGCGTGAAAGAGAGAGAGAGAGATTGACGTGCGCAGGCGGCGAGGCGTGCCAGCTGAAGAGGACTGTGTTCCCAGAAGGATTTAACCAGCTATTGTGATTAAGACCGGATAATAAACGGGGAAAGCCGCATAAACAGTAAAGTACAGGACGAGATGATTGGTGCACCCTTTTGTGAAAATAGATGAGGGAAAGCTCAACAACAAGTTTTTCCGGGTGGCAAAGGCAATACAAAAAAAAAGGTTCTTTTGGCTTTCCGCGGTCTTTTCCTTGCCGCTCAAGCCTTAAATGCCGCTTGTGAGTCGTGAAACAATGTCTCGGCGTGTGGAAGGTCTGGCGAGCTTGTACGCGCTTCTCTCCTCATTTTGTCCTCGTACCTCTTCCTCGCCCGCTCTTGTCTTCTTCCCCTAGTGCTCTCTCTAGGCGTCATAAGGAAACGCTATCATTCCAGCATCATTTCCGATTTTCAGAAATTATAGATATTTCTTTCTCAGAGTTTCATAAAGCACCGCCCTTGCCACACCTCTCTCCTTCCTTATCCTATCAGTTTGGTCTCCGTAGCGCTCAAGGTGTGCAATAGAAGAGCTGAGGACCAGCACGCGTCTTTCTTCTTCTTCCTCTTTATAGACGACAAGCCGTAGCAGCGTCGCCCCAAGATCTAGCGCCATCTTTCCCCTCTCTCTTGCAGTGAGGCCGCGGACTACGCCTCTAGACAACCTTTCTAGAAAAGAGCTGTCTGTACCATTTTGTGCGTTTTGTTTCTGCTCCAGAATGATCTCCTCGTCTCCTTCCACACTCTCCTCGAGTGGGAACGGGCTTACGGCTGACGTCCCTGTCGAGGTGGCCTCTATGTTCTACACCGGCATTAACGAGCCCCGTCCCACCGCCATGGACTTCTCCCTCGACGGCCTGCACTTTGCCTCGGCCCACACCGACGACGCGGTGCGGCTCATCGACGTTGGCGGGCTGCACCACACCGACACAATCGTGTGTGACGCCTTCGGCGTGCACGATCTGCGCTACACCCACTCCAGCGCCGTTGTTTGCGTGGCGCCACGCTTTCACTTGGATGGACACCTGCACCTCCTCAACACGGAGACGGCGCAGTTCTTTGGCGAGATGGCGTACTTGAACGATGTTGAGGGCGAAATCCCACCGGTGGCGAACACGCCCGTGTATGCTGCCTTGACGCAGTGCCCCGCCACCGACGTGCTTGGTGCCGTGGTGTCGGCGAAAGGCCGACTCGCGCTATTCCATCCACTCATCTCGGGCTGTATTGCCGCGACTCCTGAGCGGAGCGTGGCGGGCCCGAAAGCCTGCGTGCAGTTCAGCCGCGACGGACACCACATTGTTATCGGAGACGATCACCGAATCGCTGTGCTCGATCGCCGGCAGCTGTTCAACGGCGCCGTGGCGGTGCGCCACAACACGCAGCTCTTCTCCGCCGCCTCTGCGCTCACGCGATGCAAGGGCGTGCAGTTCAGCGCTGACGGCAGCGACCTTCTCGCCACGTCCTCGCACGGGGAGGTGGTGCGCTATGACTGGCGGAAGGAGGAGGTGGTGGTGAACTATTTCCACGGCGACGCGAGGCGGCACTTTGTGGGTGCGGGGGACGCGGTGGGGGCACAGTTTGCCTTTCCTCATCAGAGTGGGTCTCCGGTGTTGCAGTCTACGTCCCTCATGAGCGGTGGTCGCCACCTGCTAGTCTACGAGGGCGGCAGAGGCGGGGATGGAGCCGTCGGTGCAGAAGCTGGCAAGCCGCGTCAGGGGCGGCTGCTGTACGAGCTGCAATCGAAGGACAGCGACACGCCGTTGGCGTTGGCGGTGAACCCGCGCTTTCAGGTGGCGGCGACGGCGGCGCGTAGCATTACATGGTGGGCCTTTCACGACGCTACGGTGGAGGCGCAAGCACGGGAGATGCTTGGAGACTCATAACGTGAGAGCAAAGGAAAAAGGAGCGCATGCTCTTGCTTACTTACTCTCTTTTTTCTCTCGCCGTTCGCCAATTCGCCGTGCCGCTCCCTCACTGATTCTCTCTCTCTTTGCCTCTGTTTGTCAGAAGATCGTCGCCGCTCTTTGCCGCCTTGCCGGCCTTCAAAAGGAAATAAAAAAAATTGGCTACGAAAAGTTGTGTATTTGCATTTGTTTCAGCTCCACTGCGAGTAGCTCAACCTTTTTTTTTTTTTCCTCGATTTGACTTTTCCTTCTCCAAACGCTGGATTACCTAACAACTAATCGGGTTTAATCGATAGTTTACGTGCTGCAAGCGTTTTTCGTGCCTGCTGCTGTAGAGCTCCAATGCCTGATTTTTTCTTCCTCGGTGGATGTCGCGGCGCGTTGTGAAAACCCACTGCGTGTGTTTATTGACTTTGTAGAAGGGAAAAAGAGAGCGAAGAGCGTTGTCCTTAATGCGCAAGCGCACTACTTACACACAATCTTTCTACTCTCACCCCCTCCAATTGCACGTCTTTCGCTGCGTTATTATCATCATTATTCTTGTATAACGCGATGCAAAGATTTTTCCCTCCTTATCTTTTTTAAA